>VBVR01001955.1:0-26016 GCA_011638315.1 Tetramorium parvispinum
TAGTGAAAGGTTTAACATATAATAATAGGTGCCTTAAATATCAAACTACAATTTCCAACGTTTATTTGCATTCCAAAAGGTACCAAATGTAAAATATAACCAAAAATAGCTTAAGTGGTACGCATTTGGCAACTCTCCCCTACATATATACATGGATGAATGGCTCGTATATCGAAGAAACATGAACAGATTGAATAATCAACATTAATTTATTATTTTTATTTTACACGGGAACATTTGTAATTACGATAAAATTACTTCTTATTGAATAATACATAATAATACTTATTAAATAACATATAAAAGTACTTCTATACGTATAATGATTGAAAAGCTAATTTGAAACTGAAATGAGAATCGTTTTATAATTAATTTTAATCAACCCTGTTATTTTACTATGTTACTATTTAACGAGGCTCGTTGACGCATTTTACAAGTAATCTCCGGCGGAATTTCTTCGATGAAAAGCGCAACATAATTTTTCATTGAGAGTTCTCTCTTTAGTTCGGCGGGATTCTGAACGACACTTTGTACCGAACGGGACAACGATCCCCATTGAGACAGAGGCGAGTCTGAACGGCGAACATATTAGGAGACAATATAATCCTTGAATGCATCTGCGGCGCCCCGGTGAATGAGGCTGAAAACGGGTGGGTGCATCCTCGGCATGTAAATGCGAACGATGACAATGGAGTCTCGCGTAAGCGCAACCGGTTGCGTAACCGGAAGAGTGCGTTCGGTTGTAGCGGCGAATAAGTTATGCGTTCGACTGCGCTGCAAGGGTGATTTATAACGCGGTCCGTGGAACGGCCACCTGAACAAAGAGCCGTCGAGAGAATCTTTCCGTACAAAGGAGGGCAAGAACCGAGCACCAATGTTCGGAAATTGAGCGAGCGATCCGCGAACTAAATCGGAAATTATCTAAAAAATCAATTATCAATTTTATATTATTCAAAAACTCGCACGTACATTAATTGACAGATATTCTATCTGGAATTTCTCGATTCTTTTATTCAAAAGAGAAAAAGAAAGGATTTTTCTTCAATCTGCGATGGACTATCTCTCATTACGAGATTGCTCGCGGATCGTCCCTCGCCTAACGGCATTCGATAATACATAACGAGTATCTGTGTAACGAGTATCCTCGGCGAGATCGCGAGTCGCGATATGAAGGAGCCTCGAGGTGCAGTATAGAATGTGTAGCGACGTTGTCTTCGATAATCCGCAAGACGAAGGTGCTCTCGAAGCCTAGATCCGATAGGCGGTAAAGGTCAATGTTAGTATGCGATATCATAAATCGACCGGATCGCGCGATGGCATTTTCCTTATCTTCCTCGGCTCGAGCATCGCTTGGCCGCTTGTCACGTAAAGTGGACCGACCAGTGAATTAAAGTAGCATGCGACTCAACATGAGACACTTTAGCGTCGAGGTGTGCGCCGAGCCTTTAATAACGTTCGTTCCTTTTAAACGGGCCATCATTTTCTCGCTCAATCTATTATAACGATGTAATATCGATCGAGGTGGATGAGGGCCATTGGATGCACCTAGATGCGATATAAAGGTCAATAAAACTGTTTACGACCGTCGCTGTCCCCCCTGAGGCAGCGGAACGCATGCCAGTTGACTTTCCAGTAAGGCCCGTTTTTCCATATACGAAACTCGACAAACTGGTCCGGTGAAGTCTTCGCAGAAATGATTCTATCGCGCGACCGAGTACTGTATAAATTTAAAGAACTCGCTGATGTCTGTTTTTCTCGCAATGAAATCTTACGACGTTCCACGCGGAAGTGCTCGATATACTTGTCACAATTGACTTTTGTAGGCATTAATTAGACTTTCGAAAGAGCTTGAGCTTTATTATCGTTCTTTATATCTTAAGATATGTTAGGTACATGTTGAGATGATTTTATTAAAATATAATTTCTACAGAAATATTTCGTTCTGTAGGTATAAAAATAAATGCATATAATCTCGGATGGCAACGGTCGGGGACGGGTTTCTTGGCTCAGCCAGCGGCTGCAATCTACGATCCCGCATCTCTGAATGCCGACCGCTGACTGATCAATTAATGCGGTCCATGACGCAGCGATGGTCAGCACAATGCACAACGGTGCATCGATCTGTGCAGTGTCAAGGACCGAGTCGTTATCTGGACGAGTCACGACGTGGCGTTTTCATCAGGGATTTACGGGAATCCCTCCCTCCCAGCTGTCGCGAGTATCCTCGCCACGTGATTTACTGGGGACCGTCGACAAGTGGGTCAACCGTGACTAACGGTGGGTCTTACATTGTGCCTCGGTACGGTTCGATTTGCATCAAATCCTCCTCCTGTATCGAGAGGAAACACTCGTAACGTATTTACGGCCCATTAGAATCCATCGCGATCTCTTAGCGCGAACGTGATTATACCTCGCGCCAGCGTAATTACTCGAATCGGATATCTCTGTGTAATGATCTAATCTGGACCGGCATCCGTTTGCGATTAATAACGGTCGAACGATTTTCATGTATACAGGTGATTGCGCACCGGCTGCAGAAAGAGCGAAAGCCATCGATCTACCGCGATTGCAGGGTAAAACGAAATAGATACATATTTCCCCGAAGGGGCGGGAACACGTAGCACGGCGAGTGAGCAACGTGAATGGACAAATGTCGCGGACGGAAAGGAGAAAGGGGGGAAGAGATATCCGCGAGAGAATGATTACGGACGTGAACGCGCGCGCCGTGCCGCTAATTGTGACAGTAATGACGACTGCGCGGTAATTAAGGATGTCTAAGTCGAGGAACGTCAGCTCGGAGGATGACATCATCTAATAGCAGCGTAGCCACGTGACGCGATCGAGCGACGCGTACCTCGCGACAAATAAGGACCAGTTGTGAAGGAGGAGCAGGATACACACAGTATATACACTCGCTACATTGCCTCAGGTGTGTTAAGTTACGCGGTAAATTGAACGTTTTGAGTGAAGGTGTATTTCGCGGCTGGTCGAGCGTTAAACGCCCGGCTTATCGCCGGTAGACGCAATTATCGCGCTTTAAAGGTCGGACCTGCTGCGCGTACGAGCGCACTGGGCGCATTAGAATGAGTTTCTCACCATTTCTTATCTTGCCGTCTGTAAACCGCGATTATTATTTAACGTACTTTACGATTCGCGCTTGCCTACACGCAACATCGACTCGCAGAATTTGTATAATATTCCGCGAGCGGAATTACAGAGAAGTGTTATTTCGCGCGGTCGTCGTTTTCTTTTTCCTTCGCTTTCAGCAAGACCGCTGCACAGACACCTGAACGGTTTGATAATAATTGATAAAACCTTGGCGGTACCGATTGCGAGATAATTAACACACATTTCCCGGGAGCGCCGCGTTAATTACGGTCTCGCGTAATTTGCGAGTGAAATAAGACAGTTGATTTATGACGCGTGGGAGACGTCTTGAGTAAAATTTATCGTGCATTTAGTATACCCTAAGAATAATTCAACTTGACCTCACTGCCTAGCAATGAAACGGTCTTCAGCGAATGACATCCGGGAGCAGTCGTTATAATGCGTTTAAATGCAACTGGTATCTCTTTTTTTTACAACAAAATTCACTCGAGTCCATACATCGGATCGAATTTTGCTGTACGTACGTTCCCGCGATTGCTGTTGGCGTTTAGCAAGAATGCAATCGATGCCTTTTTTTATTTACGTCACCGCATTTGCATGGATCAATGTAATACTTTGGATTGAGTTTCGGTGGACATTATTTTGTTTTATCATGCAATCCGATACCGTAGGCGGAGAGATGCAAGGTATTATCTTTTGGCCACGTATTTTTTTATACCAACGGTAATGAAGGAGATAACGCCATTACAGCGCGTCGGCGACGAAACATTCTTCGACTCAATTTAAAGCGAATATATTCACTAATCATCCATTGCATGATTTGCAGTGTATTTTGCTTGAAAAACATACAACGCGCTAATTGATGTTTGATAAAGTGTAGGCTCTTAATAACGGAAATGAATAATTATAAATAATAAAAAATAACGGATAAGGCGGCACTCCTTAATTCAATACTTTGAAATGAAATGAGGCTGTAAAATAATGTTTTTATAAGAAAGAGATTAATGCTTCCTGGAAAAAGTCGAGCGATAGAAAATTGAAGTAAAAGAGACCCTATAAACGTTCTCTCTCTCTCGAAAGCATATTTTCTTATAGATGCATTATCGGGCCGATCCTGCCCGTTCACGCCCAGCCAGAGGAAGATTAATGTTATTCACAGCAACATCTTCGTGTTCTTGATACCCGAAACGATCCGGTCACGCGCGATTTAACATGGTCATCTCTCTTTCTCTATGAGCTGACTCACTATTTAACGGCCTTTTAAACTGCCTACGATACAGCATTGAGCTTTCTCGTGAAGACCCTCGATAAGACGAAGGAACAAATGGGACTAATAATACTTCTACAATGATGGAAATTATCTGTATATCTCGTAGAACAGAAAGTACCAAATGAAACCAATAAATTATCGCAACGTGACTCATGAAAGAGAAGACTGAATTAAAGTCAATATCACATCATACTTGCATATGTTTGATTTAACATCTGATAAATGTATCTTTATTTATCTTTTATAATCTAAATTTATTTTTTCTAATGAATTTTAATTTGAGAGATGACGATTAATAATTAATAATATTTATTTAATTTAATAATTTAATAAGAAACGATTGTACATCTCCGAGTGGAATTCTGTGATAATGTATTCGCAATAACGTGAGAATTTTGAAATCCGTGTCTGTGCAGCTTCAACACGCGATTAACCGCGTGATTCTTAGAAACATCGCTTTCCAAACAAGGGAAAGTATTGGTAGGCGTTGATGTACGTGTGCTAGGGCTTGAACTTCTGCGTGACGGGACTGCGGGATCGCTACCGTACCGCGAATTAGGTTCATTGTGCTGTGAGACAAAGCTCCCTCACGGAAATCGTTAGATGATTCGCCTCTTGTAATTGCGATGTTATTAGTTTTAACCCCTTGCACACACTTTGAGCACTTTTACGATCACCAGCTGTCTGCTCGGACGAATGAATTTATATCTTTTCGTTGTTGTGCACTGGATTGTCGCTTCCGATCAAATTTCTTGGAATAGCGTTACATTCGAGCGGGGTGTAGTCTCCAAATAAGCGGCGGTTCCCGAGAAGATCCGGTGAAAGACGGTTTCGGAGCTGCCTGGAGTACGTTGGCTCTAAAGTGTGCGCGAGCTGAGTCTAAATCAGGCTCTTCTGAACTCGATAAAGGTCCTGCTGTGTATGTACGCGACCGCTCACTTGTTACGCTATGCTCACTTATTGTTAGATAAACTCATTCTCTCGAGGCATTCGAACGAGGCTAGACTCATTACGACAAATTTTTTCCATGAAAAGAAATAAGTTACAATAAGATTTTTTTATGTTATTTATATATCTATTACATCTGTCTGAGGTAATAGAAAAAAATACTCGTACGTCTTAATTCATCTCGATTATATCGAGCATCCAAATTTTCCCGATTTTGTATGAGAGATTTTCAATAGTCTTACACTCTCTTGAGCGTGTTTCGTTTTTATACATTTTGCTGTCACCGACGATGCGGAGCCAGCCTTAGGGTCGCATGACGGCGGCGACGGCGGCGACGGCGGAGCATGTGCGGACCCGCGTTATCTTCCCGCTTGGCATGCGGCCAGTTCCGAATGTCGTCCCTTTTCGCTATTTCTCCAACGGGCGTTATATCCCTCGCGGCAGCCGTGCGCAGTTATTTTCGCCGATCTCGCGATGGCAAAGTGGACCCGCGAGACCGACCGCAGCAATAACGAATCATTCCGAATCGTACGTGCCGGAGATTGCGCAACTCTCTTTCTTTCTCTCGAAAGAACACAATTCACTTAAGGAGAGAAAAAAAAGAAGGGCAATCGTATCGCGGAAA
The DNA here is from genome assembly GCA_011638315.1 of Tetramorium parvispinum. Lineage (NCBI taxonomy): Eukaryota > Metazoa > Arthropoda > Insecta > Hymenoptera > Formicidae > Tetramorium > Tetramorium parvispinum. The sequence continues at coordinate 5,952 of VBVR01001955.1, forward strand.
CTGAAACAAGTCATTTCGAGAAGTTGGGAGAGCTTTCTCGGTTTTATTGGAACGGAGTCATTCACCTGTTCGACCGCATTCGATTACAATCAGCGGGCTCCGAATATAAATAATGAAACGCATGAATATGAATGATAATCTTCTGGTAATCGGTATTAAATAATTATATCGTTAGATATCATATTACCAGACGTCTCTCATAATCCCGAATCTATTCTCGTTAAACGTAGAGATGATATTTACATATGAATTATGATGCAAAACAATATAAATCAGGTCACAATCTTACAAATTAGATTTTCCTTTTTAGAACGTCCTTTTCTCGTCGAAATTTTATTGAACCGGCTGTTTGTAGCGTAATAAAAATAATTCTAGACTAAATTATAGAAATTTATATTAAATTTCTTTGGAGGGAACTATAAATACATGAACTGATGTTAGTAATAATTACAAATAGATATTTTTGAGGGAGTTTATTAGAAGAAGCGTCGTCGCTCGATGCCAATTCGAATAAGTCGTACGGTCGCCAAGAACATCCAGACTCGGGTCAATTCGGCCAATGGCACTCCCCGTTTTGTTATACGCGCTTCAACACGCTGCACCGCGTCGCACATTCCGTCGACGTTGTCGTCCACCCCACGTCCCTCCTTCGCGGTATTCGAACGCATGTGTGTGCGCCGTCTTGGGGGCCCGCTCGGGGGGATAAGAGTGCGTGCCTCTCGGCAATAATAACCATTAAGGCGTGAGAGAATGCGGGGGCTGACGTCATCCATTCAACATTCGTGTATGTACCCATCGAACGCTGTCAAACCCAGTCATCGCGAGCGTAGCCTGTACGTTAACGCGACGTCGATTGTCGCTGAAGACCGCTGTCCTTGAAAGAATCATCGAAGATGATATCAATTCCACAGGAAAATGAGAGACACGTTTCAATATTTCACGCTCGTAAAACCTTTCAAAGAAAAACCGCGAGCATGATTACTAATAATATAAAATAGACGTAGCTAAAAAGGCACACGGTCATCCTGTATCTCACGTTTATTTCCTTGCGTATAATTTGTTGTAAATTGCCGCTGGTGTTGGATTTCCGAAAGGTAACTTTGCTCTAAGAAGCTTAAAATGTGGCCTTCGATGTACTCGCGGAATGTTGGCACAGACTCGCCAAGTCGGCTTCCGGGGTGAGGCGAAACGGCGGCATCAAGAACAATACTTCTCTTGTGGAATCTGAACTTGTGTCAAGAATTTCGTATCTTCCACCCTCTCGGCACGGTTTCCCACGAAAGGGAAGTGAGGCTTGCCGGAACAAACAAAGATACGGCTAGTCAACGCGAGGGAGAAAGACGCGATCGATAAGGGGAACTCCGAGATCGTTAAGACGTTTCCTTTAGCACCCCATGTGCTACCAGGCAACCGACGAATGATCACGAATTAACGGTGCGACTTGAAACTTTTCTGAGAAGTCTTGCGGGTCGACAAAAAAAAATCTCCCTAAGCTTATCTAGAATATTGAAATGAGGGAAATAGATATTTATCGATTCTTATTAATTTTTTATTTATTTGTTCATTTATATTTATTCCTTAAAAAGACAAATGTATCTTAATTTCGTTTGAAAATCGGAAATTGAGGAGAGATCTCGTTGCACGTTGTAACTCGAGGATTCTTGTTTGCATCTATTTTACGTGGAATCCGAATGGCCCCAGCTGCAGGGGGATCTCGTAAACGGAAGTCAGCTTTGAGCTACGATCCAACGAACCCGCACGGTTCTCCTCGTCGTCGAGGGAGTTATTTCTGACGCTCGCGCGTCCCGCGGATCGCTCGATCGCTGTAACACTAACCGCGGATGCACCCTGACATTTTCGCGACGGGAGGAATGTTTTCCGCGCCTCTCGATGTCAGTAATTTACGGCCGCGCCGTTGATTTGTGGGGCGAAAACCCCCGACAGTCCGTCTGCGCCCAGCCCCGGTCTCGTTCTCGTTTGAAACGCACGTGAGGACTGAGGACACCGCAGGATGACGTGTCCCGCAGAAGCAACATGACCAAGGTCTACCCCGTCCTTTTTTCGGGTGTGCTGTCACGATATGACATCAGCAGGGTGAAAAAGCAATATCCGCGATGCAAGATGGGTTTGCGGTTTTCACACATCCGTTATTCCCCGCGGATCACGTTGGCGTTGCGCGAATCACTAATGGAAATGCGGATGAGACCGGCTGCGGTAAACGCAAGGCTTTTATATTTCGCAATCCGATGAGTCGCTGCATTTCTACGTTGATTTACGGCAAAAAAGACTCGACTCTCTACTTCTGACGTAAAAATGTATGCCGGAACTGTCGATCAAACTTTTTATTTAGCTGTGAACTCTTGGAATTCAGGATAGATTTATTTTTAACGAAATGTCACAGTACGTTTCTTTTTTTAATTAAAAGTATTCTGTAATAAAATTTCATTCTTTATACAACATTTCAGTTATTATTTATATGTATACAAACGTTAATATACAAAGCAAGAGAAAAGTCTGAAAAGGAGAGAGTGTTTCGTAAGATTCGTGATTTCAATGCAATTTTGCGATTTCCTGAAACGAAGGCATATTTCGAAGTAATAAATTTGCTCAGGAAACAAGATACGGAAGACAAATTATAAGGCCAGATTAAAAATGCTAGACTTTAACGAGACTCCAATGGCAAACCACACCTTAGATACACCTTAATGTATTTCGTGTACATGATCAATTTAAATCATTGTGCCGTTCCTTTGATCAATGTTCTCAATCTCGCCTTTCAATTAAGATCGTCAATGTTCCGACTTCGTGTTTAACAAACATTTGAAACCACAATTACTTGCCAAAATGAGCGTACAATAATTCTAATAAAAATCTAGTTGTAATTAATATGAATTTAAAAAAGAAGAATTTTTATTTATTTTAGTTTTTATTATAAATTTATTAATCAATTATTATCGCGTACATTTATTATTTAAAATAAAGGGATTTTCTATTATTCTATATATTAAAATAGGAAATGCTATGCGTAATATACATGTAGATAAATATAAATATGCAACGCATGAATAGCGAATTATTTTGTGAATTTTCAGCACGAGATCTTTTTCGAAAATAAAGTAGGTAGACACATCGTGAGTGACATACATATTCGTTGGTGCGGACCGCGAAGTGAATATAAACTATGAACGCAATGTTCCACGACATTAGACCAACTGAAAGAGTGCGTGGGTACCTATGGAACTACATAGATTGAGCAATGGGACACTGTGGCGCCTGTTCACGTGTATAGCATAGTCTTTGCTCAGGAAATCCTGGATAGTATCACGTAGACGGGGTTGCGATCTAACTAGAGCACGAGGGTGGTACTGGCATGTAGTAGTCAGCCATTAATCCAGATTCATGGTCTTCTTCCCGCATAATCGCTGCTGATCTTTCGTATATTCATTTTCTTGAGTTATAGGTAATATGCAACTATTTTCTAATATAAAAAGAACACTATATGTACATAGATATTTCAAAATTTTTCAAAGTCCTGAGAATTGCGGACAATTATTTTCTAATTCAATTTCCATCATTATGTAGTCCTATTAATTAATTTATATAATTGCAATTATATTCAACGTATTTATTTGATTCTTTGCTACAGAATCTTTAATTTTTGGTACTTTAAAAAATACTCACACAATGTGCTCTTTGTCAATTTATTCTTAATATTTAACAGTAATTTGAAAATTTATTTAATAAATTAAATTAACATAATTTATGAATAATGAAAACGTAACAGAGTTTAATGAAATTCTAATACGAGATTTACAACATTTTACTTTAGTAAAGTAAAGTACTCGCTAATCGCTTAAAATTACGGCAGATTCGCGTCTCTCTCAACGATTCCAATCACGATGAGCGACGATTTAACGATCTTAATTCGCGTAATTATCGAATGCTTCGTGTCATTTACTCGACTCGACTAACCATAGAGAGTCAGGTTCGACCCATTTTTTCCTCATGCACAGGGTGTGGTTACATCGGCTAAAATCGAATCGCGTACAACGCCTTGGTGTGGAAACGTCATGCTCTTTGAAAAAAACGAGGCAAATTGATAGCCGACACGCAAAGAGCTCTCTTCAGCCAGTTTAATCGCCATTTTTGTTTCGCTCGACAAGAAGTCGGCAATAGCGTTGGAAAACTCTTGGAAAACCGCGATATTCCTCGCGCTTATGCTCTGTCCCTCGAAATCGAGCTCGTGCGATCGTATACCAGAAATCTAATTTTGACCGCACCATCTCTCTTGGTTTTCGGATACGATGGTCTGCGGTTTCAATGGACAACCCGATCGCCGGCGAACGAGTTATGGGCCAACCACCGGCATTCGCGGTTCAACGAATTAACGGATCAAATTGCCGCTTCTCGAGAAAGCGCGATTGATTTCGCATTAATGCTTCTAATACATCCTTGTGCAATCACACAAATAATCCTGCAGAATATTTCTGTCATCTTTAATTTCCCAAAAGATGCTTTATTGATTTTATTGCGTAGTAAACAGTAATTAATTTTTCCGAGATAAAATTTTATTATTTCTCGATTTATTTTTTTGATATATTTTAAAATTAACGAGCTGCACTTAAATAATTTAATATAAACTCATTAAATTAGAAACCATTATTTTCTACGTTTGAAAGCTCAATCATATTATATCTTTAATTATAGGCTTGTGCAAACCAACTAAGGCTACAGAGGAAAATTACGAGGATGATCCTCCTTTCGATGAAGACGATGAAGACGACGAAGAGGACGAGAATGACAATACCGGCACCGCTGAGGCGTCTCCGCAAATCTTATCACAGCCAATGAGCATTCGCGTACCTGCTGGAAGCACCATTAAATTACCTTGTGATGTGACCCCCACAGGTTCGTAAAACAATAACAGTCTGTTTCATTCGCCAATCAACACAACTATGTACTTCAAAAACGTCTCTATATCTTTCCAAAATTAAATTTCTAATGCTTATTAAAAATTGTCCGGTATTTTCTTAAACTTTTTTACGACAAGGAAAATATTTGTTAATGAGAGAAAATGAAATAAAATAATTACTGAATTTTAATTAATTCTTCGTATGCGATTATTCCCCTTGTTTGTGCACTTCATTAAATTCATCGTGAATTATTTTAGAAAATTATGTGGTCGCGTGGATGAAGGACGACGAGTATCTATACGTCGAATCGCAAGTACATACTTCAGAGCCTAAGAGGATCGTACGAATGTCGGATAACAGTCTGGTGATCTTTAACGTGTCAGTCGCGGACAGCTCCAACAATTATAAATGCAGTATCTTGAGGAAACCCGACCCTATAGATTTAATCCATCGTGTACTGGTTGATGAAGTATATCAAGAGACTTCGCCGCCGCAGCACTCGCACAAAGGGATCATACGCGTGATACCCTCGAAAATAGTCGAAGTGCACCTGGGCCATCCTCTCAAACTTGGTTGCGAGACTAACATACAGCCGCCGCCCGAAATCAAGTGGTTTATCAAGGTGTGTGTGTGTGTGTGTGTGTGTGTAAAACGTTATTAAAAATATCATTGATAACTGTAATGTCGTCGCTCTCTTATTATGTTTGTTTATCACTGTAAATGCATCACATTATTCATAATAATCACAGATGCTAAAGATAGGGTTTTATAAATTGAAAGGCAAAATTGATTCCGTCTTTTTTTGCTTTAGAACAAGAAGGTGGATGATCCCAACGTGATTCTGGACGGAAATTACATCATGATAAGGAAAGTGAACGAGTCTCACAGCGGCCTGTATCAATGCCTCGCTGAGGATCATTCAGTTACACCGCCGATTGAAGCGATCACTGTCATCGTGCATTGTGAGTTAATTACTCACACTCGTTTGGCCGGCGTGGCTCTCAAAGCCACGTCTGTTTTGTATATTGACATTAGCAATTAACGCGTTCTGCTTTCATGACAGACAAACCTAAAATCGAAGTGGAGAAAAGCGTAGTCTACAGCGGCGAGGGTATAGAGTCAGAACTGACCTGTATCGTGAACGCCTATCCCGAGGCAATCATAACATGGCATAAAGGAGACAAGAAACTTACGCAGAAGAAAGGATCGGTAGTGATGCAGCACGGGGGAACAATAAATGGCAATAAGACCAAGCACGTTTTGAAGATCTTGCATACCTTGACACGGGACTTTGGAGAGTACAAGTGTCGCGCGCAAAATCCCAGTGGTCACGATATTAAATCTGTTACCTTAACAGGTATAATTGCTGTTACATAAAATTATATATCTATATAATTGTATAATTTATAGATATAAATTATGTAAAAAGAGAAAAATTATATAAGACATTTTTCTGTGTAAGATGAATATGTCATGAAAATATACAAATGGTTTTGTTTAACTTTTGTGACTCGCTAAAGAATCTTAGATAGCAAACAAATTTTCATTTACAAAACATATTTTAGGAGTGCCCTCGCCAGCGATGATATATGGTGCCGAAATGACCAAAGATGATGCAGGAATTATTCTGAAGTGGCGTTTGGAAAGTTACTCACCGATTATTGAATATAAGGTAAATTTGCGATGTACATGAAGAATATGTGCATAAAGAAACGCATTCTTCTATTAGAATTCCTAAAGTAAAGTAATAGATTCGAGACACAATTTTTCTATTTACAGTTACAGTATCGTCGCAAAGGTGACCAGGAATGGAACGTTATCGATCCTGAAGTCAAAGAGGGTAAAGGAAATCAATTTATGGTAGAGCATCCAATTCGAGATCTTCAGCCTGGATCCTACGAAGCGATCCTAAAGGCTAGAAACTCATTCGGATGGTCTATGGATTCACAACCGCATACGTTTACTGGTGGTGCGTATATTTTATATATATGTATATATATATATGTATATATATATGCTAATCAATGCTAATTTTGTATGTTTTAAGCAACATATGCATCTTTACTTGCACAATATTTTACTACAAATAATAATTAAATTGAATAAAAAATCGTTATCTAAAAGATTTAATCAATTGTATTGGATTATAAAATTAAATGAGACACACGTGATGAAGCAATTATAATTAAAATGTTAATATAAATAATTGATGATAAACAGATTACAAATATTAAAACTTTTTCTTTTTTAGATAATCCACCTGATTTGGCACTAAAAGGTATGATTATAATTTTTAATTTTACATTTTTAATTTTCTTCTTAAACAAAATATTTGTTATTTTAAATCATCTTTTTCATCGTTAATTTTTAATTTTTTTTATTTACAGGAGAAAATTCGGCAACTATTCGATCTCCCGGAACTCTTCTAGCGTTGATCCTAGTCGTTTTATCTTGTGCCTTCACAAGCCTGTAACTCTTTACTTAAATCTAAAGTACGTAGGTAAGTATAACGATGTAAATCTATGAACGAGAGATAAAAATTTACGATAAACTTTTTTAAGTAATTGATTTATTTATGACGCAGATAATTTGCTGCAGCCAAAGCAACACCAGCAAACGCCATGGTGGATCTATTAGTGTAGGAACACTTAGGGGAGACAATGCTCACACACATATAATTTCGATGTAAGTTCCCCCTTCTTATCAAGATGATTTTACGTATTATGTATAATGTTATATAATAAAATCTTTTTTTCAAACATATGGGCATTATCGATGCACATTAAATACACTTTGTAGTCAAAATTTTAATATTGGCATACAACTCACCTAGGTGTTCCATTAAGATGCATTGTAAATGAAAAAGATGAGCATTTTACTTGTACTCCGTAAAATCACAAATAATTATTAAGGGATATTGTACTTTAAAATATATACATAATTTATATATCTTTATCATACACACATGTATATGCATATATACGTAGGCACGTGCGTACATGTATACGTGTGTATGTGTACACATAATATAGTATTCACTATATATGCGTAAGCTCACAGAGACACACAATCATATTATTATAATTTATTTTTGTATGCTTAAGATTATTAGAGACGTGTTCAAAGAAGTCGCTTGGTGCCATGTACACGGGTCTACTACTTCCGAAAAATCATGTATAGAATCTGATCTGTTGTTCACAGTGCACACGTGGAAGGAACATGTACCTAAAATAATGTAGTGGAAGAGAAGTAAATATTATAGGAACGTATGGTGTCGCGATAATACAACGTGTATAACCGAGTCGACGAAAACATAAAGTTGGAAGCACTCATATTGTCGTACAAGAATTCATTAATATTACGTCCACGTTCCCATATGTTTGCTCCCAATGAAAGCGAATCTTTTTTTTATTTACTCCTACGTTTCTCGAATATGTATAATGTGATGCGCGTGTAATGAATGTGACTGAAGCGAGAATGCGAATGACGTTCTACAGTGTTTTCCACAATAGTTTGCTAGCTTAGCTAGCTGATATGTTGTTATATTGATTTATAATTAATGTTATATGCAATACTGTAAGTAATCGTAATCGTATAAAAAACTGCCCATTTTAGAAACGGTGTGCTTGTCGTAATTATTACAGTGTAATACATGAAATAGCCATATCTCTTCTAAACATATTTGGAACATTTATTGTTTAAAATATTAACTTCCAATGGCAACAAAATTTTTAATCACGTTTAAAAATAACGACTGCTTATTAGGAATCCTTATCAAAGCACGATTTTGCACTATTTTATTACATCGAATTATATCACGTTCAAAGATTCTTTGTATCCATAATTTTACAAAATTAAATAAGATTTATGAGCGAAAATGGCTATGGGAAAGTTGCAACTAAACGAACACTGAAAAATTACATCTCTGTTATCATCAGTTTATTCGATTGTTAATTATTAAAAGTTTTGTAAATGTATTAAATTTAATAATAACGAAAACGAATTATTTTTACAAATTAATCGAGCTTGAAATTGTAAAAATACATAATGTATTGTATACTTTTTCATTTTTAAAAAGTTGTATTATATATAAAAAAGAGCGTCATTTTTAATTTTAGTTACGCATTTTATCTTATATATGTATTTGAAAGTTTACTTTTAAAACATGTCGACAATATATATATAAGGAAAGTTGTTAGTCAGAATGCTTATAAAATATATTAATACGCAACACACCTGATGTGCATATGAATATAGCTTCTTGTTGCCTTAATCAATGTAACATGTACAATCAAGAAAAACGGAAGATATATTAATTCATAAGATTATACTTGCAGATACATAATAAACAAAATACAGGAAAACGTATTGCATATTTGATTGTAAATTATTAATACAATTCTTTGAAAAATAGTGTAAAAAAATTAAATTATAATTATATTTTTAATTATATTTTAAATTATAATTATAGATATATTATGTATATCTCTCTACGATAATATTCGATTTATTTTACATCTATAAGACAAAATTTATTTTAAATTAAATAAAATACGATTTATTTCATATTTGTACTTGCACATGGTTCAACACTCAATTATAATTTGAATAAATATGATTTAATTTTAGATTTCAAAATCTTCCTCGGCTGCTGGCAATATTACAGTCGTTGCAACTAAAGGTTTCGGATTTGATTTCTTGCAGAGTAATATTTTAACTTTTCCTGATATTTGACTTTTCAAGTTTGCACTAATAGTTAGTGGTATAGGCACAGCACTTGGTAACAAGGGTAAATTTATCACACAAGGATTCACAACAGTGTCCTCGGCTCTACAGAGAATATATAATTCCGTTGGGGACAAACCTTCAGAAATATTTGTCACTATAATACGAATCACGTAATTGGGACCCAAACCGAGAACATTTGTCTCCAATGTGATAGGATTCGGTCCTGATATTTGAGTTTCGCTTAAATGTTCGGACGCTTGTTTGGCCGTTGTTAGGCGTAAGCGGAGAAAACCCTGCTGAAATGTGTTATGAATTTTCTTTGCCTCGGCTCTCTCCCTTATCGTTTGATCGACAAACAATCGTGTTTTCTTCGGTATCGAGAACTTTGACGTATTACTCGACAACGAATTCGACAACGTATTGTTCGTATTAAAATCAGCAGTGCGCTTCAGGATTTTCATGCACAAACCACCGCCAACAGTGACCATAGCTATTGTCCGTTCCTCTTGTCCCATTCGTCCGTACTGCATACGAAAAAGAAAGATAACACATTTATAAACTTTGTGTCACATTTTAATACGTATATATATATATATATATATGTTAAGAATGAGATACCTTAAGAGCCGATACAGGCTCCATAATTTTCACTGTATCTACGTGATGTTTTCCGTCATAAACACGAATTCCATAGCCCACCGTACTTACAGCTAACAAAGACAATCCGTTTTGTGGTACTGGTAAGCTAACTAGATCTAATATTATACCGGGTATATTAATCTGCCACAATTTTATCCCCTGTCAAAAAGAATCGTCAGAAAGAAATGTAATATAAAAATTTGTTATTGTATTAAAATGTTCTTTTCAACGCACTCTTTTTGAAAATCCCATTAGAGTGCCATCCATAACGGCTACTGCCGCTTCTTCAGAAGTGAGAACGGAAATAGCTACCGCGGGCGCGGGCAACGTTTCCCAAAATTTCACAGAACTTCCCCTCCTAATTGTTCCTATTTTTCCATCTCTGCCAACAATAATTATGCGACCGTCACCCGTCCATAAGCCGCAACTAGCAAATGCTGTTGGTGGCCACTCCAACTTATGCTTGTCCATAACTGAAAAAGCTCTGCTCGGCAAGTAAATAATATACATACTGAATATGCCTGAAATGTTTCATAAACGAATTTTTTTCTTGATTGATTATGTAACAAAGTACCTGGGATCCAAGACAAGAACTTCGCCAGACTCGGTTCCTAATATAAGACAATTACTAGCAGGATCGTTCCACGAGTCTTTGCGTATCGTCGCGATTGCCGTTAAGGCATTGGCTTTGACAAGCGGCACCTGTCTATATTGTTCTGCGAAACTCAATCGTAAGTTATTATCCAAAGAGAGAAACTTCAAAGTGCGAGGAGAGAGAAATGCCGCGCCAAGTTCTTTCAGTAACAACTCCAAATCATCCGCGAGACTCAGCACGTTTAATTCCTCGTCCAGCCCACATTTATGCCAAATCTGCGTCAAATTATTAAAATTACTATTTGCATCAAAATATAAATGTCATGAAATTGACTGAAGATGATCTTATATCATTATTACTCTATGTATCGACAAAATGTAAATACTTCTCGTTCTTTTGGATGAGCATCAATATGTGGCAGACAATATTTGAAGAAGGGTCTCATATTTTTGAAAATATATACGCCAGCACCAGCTCCTACAGCAACTACAGATGATCGAGGTTCTCCATTCTCCGTATAAAACCCGACCACTCCACAAGGTGTATCTACCATGTTATGCTCAGTTATCTGATCGCCTCCTTTATACACTCGTATCTAAAAACGAGAATAAGCGATATATTGTAAATGAGTAAAATAAAAAAGTTGTATAAATTATTCAAAAAAGAGAATAAATATTTCAATGTTATTTGCTTATTTTAATTTAATTGCATGAGTGTAATATGTTTAAGATTTCTAAAATCATATTAGAAGCAAAATAATGTACTAGAATTTGCAAAAAATGCAAGTATTTTTTCAATTTTTTCTTTTTCCCTTTACTTCCTTTTACTGCTCTATTATGATATACTACCATACTACAAATTATATCATATTATATATACATTATCTATCATATACACACATTTTTTCGTCGTGAAACAGTACCTTTGTTGAATCACTTCCAACTGGTCCTAGATCAGCACAAATAAGTCTAGCATCTCCATCGCCGCTTATATCCAACATATCAAGTCCACCTGGCAGAGAAAATAAACCAGCACTTGGTTCCCAAAGTGCTTCCAACCAACGGCTCATCCCAAGTCCGAGAGATTTATGATCAGCTCTAAGAAGAAATATATTCGATAGAGATAAAAATATAAAGAGCTAAATAAAAATCATATATGTTGATGCAAAACAACTACTAGCAACTACTTTTCTTTACAACCGATTATAAAAATAATTTTTACCTTAAACCATGCATTACAAATTTTTATAATTTATCTTTTTATATAAATGAACTTATTTACAGTTTGAATTACTGAATTACATATTAGCTTTTTATTTACATCTAATATTATGTTAACAGTATATATATATGTTGCACAATTTAAACTGAGAGAAAAGAATTTTTAACATTTTATGTCTTGTCAATTCTCTTATTTTACAATTTGATAAACTGACATTCCATAACTGGAAGCATATATGTAGTACATTATAAAATTACAGATTGCCCGCTTTGTTTGTGTATTTGTTTCCATAGAAACAAGCATTGACAAGATACTATTAAAGATCATCCAATCCTGAGTAAATTTTAATTTCATCAACCCTGATTATAAGAAGAACCTTGGGGGTCCCGGAGGATGTCAAATAATTGAAAAATATCGACATTATCGATTCCAAGAATTTTGCTAAAATTTTAAGAATTTTCCGAGATTTCCAAGAATTGCGATTTCGAGAACTGGTAAAATTACAAGTGTGAAAAATTGAAAAAGTATCAAGAAAACATAATCAATAAGGAGGTTGCATTATCTAAATTTCCAAAAATTTTCTGAGTTACAGGAATTTTCTGTATTTCCAAGAAATTTCACAAAAATTTCGAATATCGATAAAATATCAGGAAAAAGATGATCGACAAGGAGATTGCACTCTCATCTTATTTCATAAGTGGTGTATTAAACGCTTTGCAATAAGATAATGCAATATTTTATTGTTTATTGAAATAAAATGTATTTTTGTATATAAAATTATTTTATTGTTACTATTTTGATATAAATTATATAATAATTAATCGACAAATGTCTAATGCAAAATAATAAATAATAAACATTTATAATTATTCCTGCATTGTTAATTTTCATATAATACTGATAATATTCATGAATGTGTTTTAATAAAAAAACATGTCGACTACGACCGAAATTCTAAATCCATGTAAGCAACATTATTTGTCACATTAGTTACATTCATATATATCATATAACATGTTTTCAAAAATTGATAAATAAAACTTATGGAATATAAAAGAGATGTTAACATACTTATTAGTTATAGTTTAAGTTAACATTTAATTCTCCATAGCATAAATACGTATGCACAATTGAGAGCATTGATACTATTCAGTGCACTTGCATTTATAAGTCTTCACTGCGATTCACCGCTTTTATATTTGTTCTTAGAATAAAGTATAGTGTTGAACTATTTCATTATCTATACATACAGTCTGTTCAATAAGAAAGAAACCGTCATTACTTGGTAAGGAGCCACTGCAGAACCATCTGTCAAAATTATTAATAAAGTTATTATTAAATAAGTTTGAATCCTTGTTTCGTGCTCTTTTTCGCAATATATAGTTTGCCAGCACATTACCTTGTTGATATTAAATTCGTTTGACAGTAAATTCGTTATTTTCACAATAAAAACAACTGGCGTGGGCAACGAAAAATTTGGATCGAGATTGGGACATTGTTATCTTCACGGACGACTTTTCTTTCTGGGCATGGTCTTCCTTATCGAAAACGTGGTCAACGAAAAGTAATAGGATTAAAAAAGCCAGTGTATACGATGAAACAGCTGTAATTTCAAATAAAAAAGATATGGCGATCTTTGCCAAAGGAATATGCAGAAAATCTCGTTGAAAACATGGGAAAAAGTTGTTAAGCTATATCAGTAATGGAGGTGATTGGACGAGATATTAGGTAATTGCGCAATAGCTAATAATATGTAGTTTAATAAAAAAAGAATTTTAATCTGAATTTTTATTTTTTTCCAAATTATAATGGTCTTTTTCTTCTTGAACAGACTGTATAAACGAAAACGAAATCTTTGTAAATATTACAGGGAAATTGATGCCGTGTAAAAATATACCAAACGATATTATTAATGCTCTTGATTGTACATGTACGTACATATATCTGTACTACTAATTAGGAAGCCCTCTGTATGTGTGTTTGTATTTTTTTGCGTATATGTGTGTGTGTGTGTGTGTGTGTTTCGTATGTGTATATGTGTATACTGTAAATATATATGTAACAAATGATAGACCACACGTCTGAGTAATGATCTTAAAGCTATTTGAACACAGCCAACAGTCACATTAATTATACGATATCACATCTACGCACAGAATGACATATAAATTATTTTTTTAAATATAGTTTTAAAAAATACACAATTAATAAGATAGGAAATTGAGATTTCTGGAAAATGGCACATATAATTTATAATTAAAGAACGAGTATTTTAACGAAGTAATGTTGATAATGGAGATGGTGGCAGCGATGGCGATGGTGGCCTCGCTGCAAGAGTTTCCAGTTCACTACAATGAAATTGACATACGGAACTAGATGTGCTTAGAGTTGATTCTGAAAGCATTCCTCGTCCTTTATAAGTTTTCCTCGCTCGATTGTTATCCTTGTCGGCTTCAACCGCACCACCATCCTCATATTTATGAAAACATATTTTCAATCTATAAAAAATATAAATTAACCATTGATTAACTGATAATTTATATCTTGCAATTATCAATCCCTTTAATTTAAAATGTATTTTTTTTTAAATATTGTATGACAAAAACTCACCTGGGATACTCAAACTGAGCAAAGCTATGTGAAGATGGTCCTACAATTGCTAACATCGAGCATAAGAATAAAGTCGCATATATCCAACTTATTACAACGAAAAGTAACAAAAACAATCCGATTTGTATATACGCTAGTACATGAGAAGGTAACATTAAAGCGCCCGCAGCTCCACTTGTAATTGCTGCCATAAGAGTAGGACCGCCCATTTGTTGTAATGCAGTTTTTACTCGGTCGATTTTCTTTTCAGAGATGCATGCTTTATAACTCACAGCGTAATGTAAGCTGAAGTCTACAGCAAGACCTAAGGTGCAAGAACAAAATGTTGAAAAGTATTATTAATTTTATAGATAATTTAAACTCGTTCTTTTATTGTTACTTACCTATACATGTACATATGGCAACACTCTCGAGAATATTGAGTGTCCACCCAAGAAGAATAAGTACGGCAACGGTTACTACTATTACAGCACCAATAGCTATAATAGCATATAGGCTGATAAGAGGATTTAAGGTCACCAGTGCTAATACTATTAGAGCCAAAGTTAGCGACATTCCCATTGCCCATATAGTTCCTTGGTACAATGTACGCTGAAGCTCGTAAAATTCTAGATGACTAATAAACCATCCACCTCGCATACCTTTAGGCGCAGTTCGTAATTGAGTCTGCATCCAGCTTTCAACCTGATTAAAGTCAAGGATTAAACTTTGATTCAAAGATCAAAATTTCTGCAAACATTATTAATGCACTGTAATTATTAAATAACACTTGCCTCGTGAAAAAATGTATCCATGTTTCCAAACGCGAGACTATATGCATATTTGCTATCAAATTCGATAACAAGCGCTTTAATTTTAGGCGTTTCTTTCACAAGCGTGTCGTTCGATGCCCGTGCGGACAATTGTACTTTGGCAAATTTTGGACCTGCGGAAAGTGGACCGTCCCGAATCCACAAATAAGGCGTGCGATGCATTCTCGCGTTAACTTCAGCTGCACATTGTTGCAAAACATCGGGTTCGTATGGAAATTTACTGCTCTTGCAACATGGCATATAGTCGATGCGAGGATCGACAGGATCCTCACAAGACCTTTCCATCCACGAATGTAATGATTCGATGAAGCAGTTTGACAATAGAGGTCCAGAAGTAGCGTGGTAAAAAGGTTGACTCCGCAGATTTCGGCAAAATTGTTCAAGCCATAATTGCGACTTTGGATGAGTTATATCAAAAGTCTCATCCCAAACTGGTGTTCCTTTTTTACTAGGATCGAGATAGTCACCATTATCCACTGGTTTCATGCCCCATACAAATCTCAATGGTAGAAGTTGAGCATCTCCACCAACCTGCACGAATCAAGTATGTTATAAACACTTGTAATGCAAATACAGTTATAAAATATGTAAATAAATGAAATATAGGCACCATTTCATATCGTTCGAACCAGAATCTCCGCGAATATACTAGATCATACTTTTCAAATAGATGGGCATCATGAAATAATTGAAAATCCATATAATCTGGCAGTTGCAAGCCTGGATAATGGAAGACGATACTGCAACATGCTATTGCCGTAATCCCCAAACTCAGTAACCAAAACCATCGTAGGCGAAGCACTACTAATGTTAGTAAGGTGCTGAATCCTACTGTCACTTTATCTCCCAAAGACCGTAGGGGACGAATAATTTTTCGAGTAATAAAGTTGACAGGCCATAAAGCAGATAATTTAAAATGTTCTGACACGACCACACACGCAGGTAACCATGTAATCATCAGGAAGAAATTTGCTATAACTGTCATGCCTGAAAACAAACTATACAAAATTTATCAATGATATACAAAAGTAGAGAACATTTAAACATAGAATAGAACAATGCCCTGTATACAATGAAATTAGTACCTGAAGCAATTGATAGCAGTCACATTACTAACAATTGATGCGAAAAAAGCTACTGCTGTGGTAAGAGATGTAACAAACATGGATGGAAAAGCATGTTTCATTGTTTCCTGAACTAATCCACCATTTGAAAGTTTCTGCTGTTTTCTAGATTCCCAAACCTTACAATAAATAAATGCATCGTCTGCTCCAATGCCTGAAAAGATTTTGTTGTAGTAATATCTGTAGCATCTTTATATAGATATTGCTTATAATTATTTTGATACGTTGATACTAACCTACAGCTACAACAATAGCCAACAAGTTCATAAAAGGAAAAAACTGAATACGCAAGACGAGTGTATATATTGCATATGAAATTCCAAGACTAAATAATACTGCAAAAATTGTTGCCATAGTCAACACTATAGAACCAGTATACGCCAAGATACACAGCGTAACGAAGAAGGAACCGGCGAGTACCAAACTCGAATCTGACAATAACAATCGATCGAATAGTGTACTTTTTAAGCCAAGTTGCATGCCTTGCACACGGAAGTTTCCATACATTAAATCATCATTGTCTATTGCTTTATAAAAATCTAAAGTCGCAGAGCTTGCCGCAATTGGAAGAAATAACATGGCAGAGTGCAACGTCGAATTTTGTTTGCTGTTGGAATCCATCTTCTGTAACAATCCGATCAATTCGATATTAGAATGAATAAGTATATTTATTCGTATTAAAATATTGAGAGAAGGCATGTTCTTACAGATTTTGAAATAAAATTAACATCCAAAAGATAGTGTAATAGATGATAAGCTGCGTTTCTCATATAGCATTCAGTTGGCACATGTTTTTGGCAATTGAAGTCTTCTGCACAATTAGGTAACAACTGACGATTATAATAATACTCGGAGCATTTTTCCAAGAGTGCCTTCACTCTGCTCAGATCGTTCTCTGTTACTCCCAAACAAGAAGTACGATTCGACAGAAGTGCCACATAGTTAGCTGGTGACCAACTTCTACAACACTTATCACTTGTTAGGCCGTTGCGTTTGTTTTGCATCTGACACAAAGATGGAAAGTGAGCATTTCCACGAAGCACGCCATCAATATGACATTGAGCTAATACACCTTCCATTGACCATAAATTATTTCTTTCCTCCGAATCTACAGCAATCACGACCCGTGAATACGAAGAGGTTGGTAAATTGCAGAAAAAGTTATCGCTATCTAGAGGAGCTTGAGCCTTTTCATCCTCTATATCTGTATTGTGCTTATCTTTTAATTCGAGTAATTCTTTCCATGCATCTTTCTTATCGTCGCTTGTTTCTCTGTAGTCTGTGTTATTTAACACTTTTCGATGTTTCTTTCCCTTTCGTTTATCTCTACCTTTTGGCTTTTTTCTAAGAATACCCTGAGTAGGCAAACTATGATTTTGCACATTTGCATTAGGCTGAAAAATCAAGAATAATTTAATAATACATTTTGCTAATTATTCAACGCATATTATTTTTAAAGTTGGCTAATTATACAAAAAGAGAATATATATCTCTTAAGTCCATTTTTATCACGGCAGATTAACTTTAATCTCGATTTAACTGGCTTTTCATCTTTTTCTAATTCATAGGAAAAGATAAGAGATAAGTTAAACCGAGATTAAAGTTAATCTGCCCTGGTAGAAATAGACATTAATAAGGTATATAATATATACCTGGACTAATTAAAAGGATAGCAAAAAAAATGTTACCTGTATCTGATTTAATTCACGTATGTATTGCTGATACTCTATCGGATTATCAGTAAGTTCTCCCCTTGGTTTTGTAGCTTCTATCAAATGATTCCAAGCTGTTAGTCTTTGTGCTAAAATTGTACCTCTTGCCTCAAATCCCTACAGTACAAATCCTCAGTTTAAAATATTAATCGTATAGAATTTTCCTTTAATTCCTACAATTAGATTCATGCTTCTACATACCATTTGAGGATCCGAAAAATCTGGAAACTTTTCGGTTGTAAGCGGAATAATTAGGCATATCGAAGAAAATGTAAAAACGATCAGTAAAACAATATATGGGTGATGAGCAACTATACGAGGAAAGCAGAATGCTTCCATTTCTATAAATACTTTTTGTTTATATATATGTATATATATATATTTTTTGTATTTTAAATATATATCTTCACACTTGTAATAGATAAAAAATCATCAATATATGATTAATAAATCGTTATTTATCATTCGTCAAAGAACCTGTGACGATATTAAAATACTCTTCTACAAGACAATTCTTTTGTATCACATAATCATGTCCGTCTCATTTTATTCAAGTGTCTACGCAGGTGCCAAATGTTTTTGCTCGAACAATTTTGTAATTTCCTCCACTTGTATTACAGTCCACGCTCAGTATTTAATTTTCAAAGCGAAAACTTCAGCGTCTCATCAAAAATTTCAGCGTCCAAATTGCAGAAACGGCCATACAAACGTGACGAAATTCAACATATGAGCATGACAAGATCGTTCGAGTCCATCAATCCTTTTGATAATCATGCTATTATTCAGTCATATCGAATGCGTTGTACTCGCGATTTCCCGTTAATTTCCCTCGTAGAGAAATCGCGTTGTGCGTCTACTTCGAATAACAGCACGTGTTTACATTACAGTGATAAATGGTACGATCCAATGTTGCTGGACGAGACGCTTTTCTCGCGCATGCGCGGCCAAACGGCATCGCGATTCGGAATTTTGCCTGACGTTCCGACAGATTAATTTGGTGTGTGAAAACGCATGAGATTAGAAATAAATTACAACTTATGTGGCGTTAAATTAATAAGCAAAAATGGGCGCATTCAGCAGACCAAACCGCTGAGTAGCAGTCGAACGTGATTGGTCGAGTCGAACTCTTACTTTTAGAACCAACTAATCAACGTAGAGTGTTGATAAGACGAACTCAACATGTTGTGTCTGCTGAACGCGACCAATGTAAGGTTTAAGGTAAAAAAAATTGGTTCCCAGCTCCTAGACAATACGAAGCTGATACGACCATCAATTCAAAGATTAAAAAGGTGAAACAAAGATTTAACGTTGCATCAGCAACTCTTCCAAAAATATCTTTGGGACGAAACACGTCCGAACACGTTCGCCACCAGTTCGCAGGTTCAGGGTTCAGGGTAAAAAATTGGTTCCCAGCTCCTAAGAAACGTGGAGCTGATACGACCATTAACAAAGATTTTGTTCCTGCGTTCGTTGATTATTAATTGTGGTTTCAAGGTTCTGGATCCAAGGGAAAACAAATACGGATGTGTGTGTTTGTGTCTGTGTGTCTTGAGTAATAGCACAGATTAATAGACAGATCGCCAATGGTCCCCCAAAAGGCGAGACCAGTATTTCCGTACTTTCATTACCGACAAACTTTGCCCCTAGGTTTGAGTCCAGACTAAATCACATTATATTTGCTCCTGGTGCGAGTCCTGACTAAATATACCCG
>VBVR01001956.1:7123-25586 GCA_011638315.1 Tetramorium parvispinum
GGGGAGATGTATTGAAATCGCGGACGGGGATGATGGCACCTCCGCGAAGCTCTACGTAGAAAGAGTCTACTCGAAACATTTTGCATACAATAATCAACGTGGGAGAGAAAAGCCGATCCAACGAAAATTTCCGTTAATCTCGTTCGGGGAAGACTGCGTCAGGCGGTACTAAAATTCGCTCGTCTCGCGGGGGTCTCCAAACGGGATCCAAATAAACGGGCATGTAAATAATTAGCATCGCGCGGAAATCGATCGCGACGGCCACGTGCTTGGGCTGACCCGATAATAGAAACGAGCGAATCTCTCACCGCGTCGAAACAGATGGCACACGTACATATGTAAAGAGAGGCGCATATTATATGTATATATACTCCGTGTAAAATCAGAAACACACACGGATTACGGTATTCATACGATATTCCGGATTACAAAGAGGACGTGCACACGTACGACGAAGTGTAAAAAGTTTCACAGTTAGCACAGATTGACGTACACCCGAGCTCATCGCAATATAAATAAATACGTTACACGTGTAAATAGAGAGAAAGGGATACGCAGGTATGCCGAATCGCACAAACGAGGGGAGCCTGGGGACCTGGGAATTGTAATTGAAATTACGACGAGCGGCGTATATTAAGTACAAGAGTATGAGCACGTCCCCAGTCTCCCTGGACCTTAACACCGACGACTCGCCGATCAATCTTCGTTGCGCCTCGATTGAGCGACGAGCTCTCCTTACATTGGCTCTGAACGGATCGACAGACTTCGTAAAAGTGCGCAACTCGGAAAAACTTGGCAGTGCCGAGTATGATATAATCGTTACTAATTTTCCACCGGTATTACATAACGCGAGGGTTGCTGAGAATTCTCCTTCAACAAAAAGGAAGAAAAAAAAAGATAAATGCAAGTTAAAAAAGTGCCAGTCTTATATTAACTAAAAAGTAAATTAGATCCTTCGAAGAATACTGCGTGTCGTTGTGCCACGACGAGTGTCCGCTAAGACCTTATTGTGACAATAGCACGTAAATCTCGGCCAGAGTACATCAGTGAATACAAAAACATCTCCTCAGCACGATCAAAACAGTCTATAATAGTCTCGCGATACGATAATGTAAAAAAAGGTCCGTTTCGTTTTGCATCTGTGTTACACTTAATAATATAGCAATCATAATTAATAGGCAGCATTAATAGTTATTTATATATATAGATAATAATAATAATAGAGAAATAATAATTAATAACCGTCGATATTATAATAATAATAACACAATAATATAATATACGTACAATGGAAGATAAAATTTTAGATGCTCCACAAAATGACCTTTCTAAAAAATTATTCGCACTTCGTAAACTACCACGTAAAGCAGATACAGAGAGACTCAGAAGCAAAATAAGAGATAAAGATAAAAAAAGAATTTCTTTTTGTTCGACGTTAGACGATATACGTAGATAGGCCTAGAGTAGACTGAGCTGCTCTTAAACTTTTAACTCTTAAATTTTTTTTAACGTTACTTTAATCACCTTAATTTAATATTATCTGTTACTCTGTCTCTGAATTATAAAGGGTGCATAACCCCCAACTTATAATACATATAGTCCCTCTCTAACTAGCTCACTACAAT
This sequence comes from Tetramorium parvispinum, assembly GCA_011638315.1. NCBI lineage: Eukaryota > Metazoa > Arthropoda > Insecta > Hymenoptera > Formicidae > Tetramorium > Tetramorium parvispinum. Next base: position 8,749 of record VBVR01001956.1, read on the forward strand.
CCGTGGAGGTGTGTTGCGCATGATTCTTTGCTTTATATATATATATTTTTTATGTATATATATATATATATAACATATTAATAATTATATATCATAATGAAGATAGTAGGCATAGCCACTCGTGCTCGGATCACAGACTACTCGCTGCCGTACGTCGCTCCCGTACAGACAGTCTGGTGGACACTATGGCTTTCTCTCACTTACCATTAGACATGTTACTTTTACTTTATGTTATGTATTCCGTATTTACGTACACACGTATAGATATCAGGTCGGCCATAAAATTTACACTTTAAATTTCTTTCCTAATAAGTATTTGCACCGATCCACGTCTCGGATCCTCAAAGGAGTCTCGACAGAGAAAGTGCGACGGCGTTGTACGCGCAACGCAACGTCGTAAAGTAGAAGATTAAAATAACTTAATGTTACATAGGACAATTAAATCTCTCGTTTACCCTACGATAACAATAATCACCCGCGAAAGAATATCTTACAAATTGAGATTCGTTCGAATTCGATGAGTCACATAAACGTATAAATATTCGTCTCGTTTTCTAAAGAGAGAGAAAGAGAGAGAAAGAGAGAGAGAGAGAGAGAGAGATTCAATAAGCGTCTGTCCAGCGTCGTGATTTAAGGATCAGAGGCGCGTACATTGCCTACTAATATCCATACATGTTTACAAGCGTATTTCGGTATGGCCAACACGTAAAGACGGTAAAATACTACCACGAGGACTGTCTCTCTCTATCCCGTGACCTATCGCCTGACTAGCCCTAACGAAATCGCGTGTATCTTTCTTACGGCATTGTTATTCACACGGTGTGTTGTAATGTGTAATATTTGTACATATGTAACGAGGTGTATCTGATGCATGAAGTGGAGGCACTAGTCAGTGTTTCTGGAGAGGTTGACGGGTCCTGGGATGGAAGTGAGGAGGGTATGTCAGCAGGCACTGGTCTCTTCTCCCTCGAGCGTGTATGCTACGTTTTCTAGTCTATGAGCTAGGTGTAGTTTGCGACAGCCCGCATCTGTCTCCAAGGCCTCTAGGATCTGAAAAGAATTGTATAAAACACCGTCATGGCCTGATCTCATTACCAAAACGCCGAGGGTATGGGCGATGATATAGCGATTTAATCGTGCTACTCACTTGTTCATAATACTTGCTGACATAGATGTAGAGCTCTTTCAGCGCCGCGATCACATCGAACTCGTTGGCATGAGACGCGCTCAGTTGCTGCATGGCACTAGACATCTCCTGGTCGGTGATCTGCGGCAGTCTTTGCACATCCGTATAGAATCGACCCACTTTCTCGCGATAGTGCGGTATGTCCTTGGCGAAGAGCAGCTTGTTAGACGGCGAGTCCTTGCCCAGTCTGTGTTCCGTCATCGAGCACGAGTCCATGAATGTCTGCGCGATCACGGAGAGACTCGAGTCCACCGTCGTAGATTTGTTGATGTCAAACATAAAGTCTGGATTCTTGATAAAGTTCACCCAGAATCGGAGTGGCAGGCTGTTCGATTTCCACGCGTGCGCCACTTCCGGATCGACAATGCCGTGCTGCTTGGCAGCCTCGTCGAGGAGATCGAACAGCCACTTAACCGCGCTAGGCAATGCCTCGTTGGCGGTCAGGATGGTGTTTAGAAAATCGTCGACGAACTTTTGCACGGTGCCCTTCGTCGACAGCAATCGCGTCAGAAATATTTCCGGGATCGCCTTGTGTGTTCGTTCGGGATGATGATGCTTGCTGCTTCCGGTGAAACCCAAACCAGGCGGATAATGCACATCCTCGATGGGCCTCACCAGATGATACAGCCGCTGATTGCCGTCGTGGGCGCTCTCTACGTCGCCGTTCGCCGTTATGATGGGTGGCGAGTGCTGGGAGTCGAAGTACAAACCGCTCACGGGATGATTGTACATTACAGGACTGATCAGCCCGTGATTGGGCGTGGATGGAAGATGCGTGGACGAACAGTGATTTGAGTGTCGATGTAGATGATGGTGCGACGACTGGTGGTGCGGATGAATCGACGGCTGCTGCTGTGGGTGATAATGCGACGGCTTGCAATTGTGGCAGGGCGGTTTGCACGCCACGGAGAAGCCGTCGTTCTGCCGTGGGATCAGCGACATCACCGCCGACTCCTTGACGCCGTAATGCGCCAGCGTGTTTATCTTTTTCCACTCACCGCAGCACTTGGTCGTGAGATCCTCATCCTGCAGGGTCAGGTGGCCACCACGACCGTGCCGCCACTCCAGATCAACGTCATGTACGGACGGCCTCAGCGAAAACGGAGTGTTCTTGTACAACGCGTCGAGTATCTTCGACTTTACCTGGCTTATGGTATCGCAGTCCAGAACCTTACATTGTATCTTCTCATCGAGATCGTCCTGCACCACGTGCAACGTGACGATCGTGTGTTCGATCTGCTCGCGCAGGAGTCTCTCCTCCGAGAGGGAATATCTCGCGTCATGCGTTATTACGTCCACCGGTCCTTTTTCTATCTGATGCTTGATCGCCTTGAACAGCAGGAACAAGGACGAGCCAGCATAGTCCTTTAGGTAATTGTACATACAGAGCGCCATCCAATTCGTCAGCATCTTCTCCACTACGGATTCCGTCCTCCTTAACATAAGCTGCGGATGCTTCGTGTTCACCGCTTTATCGATCAGTCTCAATAAGAGATTCATTAGTATATCCGTGGCGTACTCCATCTTACCCATCAGGACAACCATAAGTAAGGAGGCGACGTTCACTTTATCCCTGATGTTAAAGTCCTTTTGAGCCTCCAAGGTCTCTATGAATGTCAGTACAAAGTATTTGTTGTTGACGAGCTGCTCGAATTGTATCATCGCCGCGTCATAGTTGGTCCGCGAGATATTGCTGCGCGAGCGCGGGTCGTTCAATATGGGATGATCTATTACCCCGGGAAAAAATACTTTCATAATGTAATTTTTATGATCGAGAGTGGGTATGCCTGACGACTCGAGATCCGCAGTCAAGTCTGTCATATCTGTCTGCAGTTCCGCGAACGCCTGTTTACACTCCATACGAACGTTGCTCTCGAGCGTATCCATCTGTATCTGTATGCGCTTGTATTCTCGCTCCGCCTGCGTGCTTTTACGGCGGTATATCACCAGCACGAGGACGAATAGGAAGATGAGACCGAAAGTGCCGGCGGCAATACCCGCGATTGCCTCCGGCGGTATTGGATAGGATTTGATGACTTCGTAGCGCAGATAACCGATGGGAAAGCGTAGACTGCGACCGACCCGTACCACCACCAGGGGCAGCCCGCTCTCGGTTTTGATGCCGAGCTCGTCCGTGTCAGCGGGTTGTTGATCCGGCGGCGTACAGACCAACTGCGTAAGAGCGAGCGACGTCACGTTGCAGGGCATGATGCCCACGGTGACGTTTACGTCGGACTCGTCGCTGGCATAGTTAAGATTCTCGCCTTCGATCACCAGCGTGTCCCCCTTGTAGAGCTTGACATTACGCGGAAACGGGAAGAATTTCGGATCTTCGACGTAGAGCAGCCGATTACGAAGGCTCTGCTTCTCCAGATCTTTCACGCTCTCCACGTTGTCCATGATGAAAGCGATCTTGAGAGACAACTGCGATTCCTTCAGTCTCAACGAATGCGGCGACGAGGTACCTTGAGCATTGGCGGCCGCCGAACGTTCGCTGCGCCGGATCGAGGTGAACCTCTTGGCGACGCTCGGACTTGGACATTCCATTTGCGAGGGATTCAGGACGGTGCAAACGGTTCTGTTCACCGGCAATTGCTCGTTATCGAAGTAAACCTCCATCTCGGGTTTCTGAATGGTGTCCAAGTATGTACCGTGTACAGTGATCATGCGGCCGCCTGAGGCAAAGCTCCTCAGCGGCTTGATCTCCATGATGGTCGGGTCATGAGTGTAATTAAACGGATTGTCCATCAGAGTGCGATTCGCACCGTCGATGCTCAGCGTTAGCCTGTTAATTTGTCTGACGCGGCCCGACTTACTGGTCACGCAAGTCAACCTCGTGCTGCTCGCTTGACTCGCGTTCACGTGGCATGGTAACTCGTCCAGATACGCCGATATCTTGCTACCGATGTTAAGATACTTACCGGTGATGGCCAGCTGTGTGCCGCCGCTCTGCGGCCCGACCGATGGATACACGCCCGACAGAAGTATGTCCTTGTAATTGAACAGCACCGCGCTCTCCGTGTAACCGGCATCGTTCCCAACCACGACAGATGCTGTGTCCGTAGCCTCGTGTCGGCCGGTGCGACAAACGATGCGCACCGACACTTCGTAGTCTACCAGGGTGCACGGAGTGTCGCCGATGTGTATCTTACCCTCCACGTCCCTCTCCTTCAGCCCGAGATTGCTACCCTCGATCGTCACCAAGGTGCCGCCCTCAATCGGTCCGCTCAGCGGCTTGATCATGTCTATTCGGGGTTTCGGACATTCGGTGAAGGGTGACTGCAGACACGAGTGCCGGTACACGCAGCTATTCCCGCACCAAGTGCACTCAAACCGAGCGTCCCGTGTCACGCACAATGAACAGTCTGCGTGCTCACGATGCGAACCGAGCACTTCGCACTTGTACAAAATTATCGTGGTCTTGTCCACGTGATGATTCGTGTTCCAAACCACTGTCACCTCGGCCTCATACTCGCCACTGACCGCCTCGTAAGAATACACGGTCTTGTCGCACACGATAAAACGGCTGCTGTCCACGCGGGCCTGTACCTTCAGATTGGCACCCTCGATGCTAACGATGCACTGGAATCCACTGTGGCCCACCTGCGGATGCGGCAGGTTCTCCACTTCGAGCACTATCTCCTTAGGCACGCTATTTGGCAACATCAACGGCTCTTTGCGTTCCACGAATCTCGGACAGTATTGCGCGCCGTGCGCGGCAAGATTAGCTTGGTTTTGCTAAAAGGAAACAAAAAAAGAATGTTAGATACGCGTTACGACAGAGGAGTTTGTAGACGCAACGGATTAAGCGAAACTTACGTTTTCACCCGATATGATGCCCTGACAGCTGGTATTGTGGGTGCACTTGTTATCGTAGACGCACCAGCTACATGCCCATTGCGACTTTACGCACTCGGTGCACACGGTGTGTCTCGAGCAATCGAAAAACGCAAAGTTGCGCGAAACGAAATCTTTGTTCGTTTCGCTCGAACGTACGGACAGCGGTACGAGCACGTGATCGGTGCCCTCGGGGATGTTGGGTCTCTCCACGACGCGTGGTGTAGGGCAGGATAGTCCGAAACCGGTCATTAGCGCGTCTATTGGCTCAGCGTTACCAAAAACGCACTTGTATTTAGCGCCCGTTGGTAATTCCGGCAAAGTTCTAATTGTTAATTGCACCGTAGTCATCTGATTAATGGGCATACGGTCGGGTAGAACCTGCTCAAAATCGATGCACTGTTGACCCGTACCGAGGGACAACCATCGTGGACTGCTGTGACTTGCTTTTTGACAGTCTCCTCTCACAGTACATCTGCGAACAAAAAAATATTCATATTATAATATGAATATAACATATTACATAGTATATACATAGTAACGTGAAAAATTTTATATTTGCAAGAAATATAAAAATTACGTACACAAAGTGTACTATATAATAACAAATTTACCTCTTTTCTAAAGAGCACCAGCCACAGTAAGGATCTTTCGCATCGAGACAACTGCTGCAATTGGTATAACCATTGCAATGCTCCACTTTGACCTTCGATATCTTCGAGGTGGATAATGCATAGATGTATTCGCCGTCCGGTGAAATCAGCGTGTCGGGCAATATTTTCTGTCCCTTGTCAATTGTAATGCTTTCATAGACAAACGCTTCGACTCCAGACAGTAAAACCTTCTTAAGAACGCCATCGTTTGTGCCGAAAAACGCTACGGTATGGCTCTCGGTGTTGGCGATGGTTACCGAGGTAATGAACGTGTCGGGAAAATGCAGGATAGCCTGGCCCGTGATTGGCGATACGCCCGAAATTTTTAATCCGACTTCGCAGAAGTTGAGAATATTTCCTGTAGTCTGCAAAGCAAAATAACATAATCAATGTAGAAGATAGCAAAATATAATCTCTAACACTTATTCTTTCTTTTAATGTTTACTTACACCGGCAGTAGGACATTTTCCGTCTTGTATAGGACCGCTGACGTAACCCATATTTCGATACTTGATGCTACCGTTGAAGCACATGTGAATATTTTCGTTGAATTTAGTCTCGATGTCTTGCAGACTGTAGATGCAAACCGCCGAACGTGAGAGAGGCTCGTTCGTGATGCCTCTGCTGGGCGAAAATACAGAAACGAATACTGGATCGCCGACGGAGATACCGAGTTGCATGGCCAGATCGCTGCCTGCCGCCGCGACCTTCGCGTCCTGTACCAAGTTGTAATGGTGCTGCTTTCCGTCCCCCAGATCGACCGTACACTGCAGAGTCACTTCAGTGTAGCTGTCGTAATTCGGATCGCTTATGCAGCTTCGCGCCAGCCTAGAGATGTATCCTAGTTCTTCTTGCTCCGGCAGATACGATTGCTTCTGCACCAGGACAAAGTACGCGTAATCACTCGCGTTGAACCCGTACACATACTTCACCAGAAAGTGATCTCGATACTTGACGTCGATGTATACAATTGACTGCTTGTTGAACGTATACTCGGCGAATTCCAGATTATCGAGATTTCTGCTGGAGATGGCGGGTACATCGTGGCGATAATCTCCTTTGTTGGTGAACGTCGTTCCCACGTAGAGAATGTTCGTCTGCCCCCACGGATTGTATTTCTCGGGTCCGATGAAGGCATACGTGGACGAGTTCTCGTCGTTGGCTGCCACGCTGAGAGGAATAAATTCCGGCTTAATGGATATGTTGGACATTTTGTATCTTTCGCAAGCGCCTTGAAGAAGAGAGCCGCAGGCGATTAACATTTGCGACTCGTGATCGGCGATTAGTAGCTTATTCACATTATCCATTAAGGAAGTGGGCATGTCTCTTGTCATGCAACCTGTTGCATGACACTGAGGATTGTCCAATCTTGGTCCTAAAACAAGAAAAGATTGATTATCCGATAAATAAAGATTCTTATCACAACAAACATTATACTGAAAAAAGAGAAGAAAAAAATAACTCACCTGTCGAGACATACTCCTCCAATTTGAGATTTGTATCGAGTTGAAAGAGCCTGTTGATCGCGCCTCCATAGAGCCTTCCTGAGGAAGAATCTATAGCGAGATGATTGAATCTCAAAGCTCCCTCTCTGGTGGCATTGGCGTCCAAAGAAAAATGTTCGTATCGCTGTCCATTTCCCGCGGGGAACTGCGCTATTACGGGGGATCTATCCTGTATCGGCGGTACGGTGCTAGCGGGAGTGTCTATCGCTGCGGTCACCAATATCGCTAGGAACCATGTGGCAATGGACATGGATGAAAAGGACAGTCGATGAAGGAGCGGCGGCACTTGCAGAGGCGTCACTGTAGGCGATTTGGGAAATGACTGGGTAAGTCCCAGGAATCTCATGATGTGTACGCGACAGCTGACAAGGCACGTGCGCACACGCGTAGCGTGTGCGTCAGTGCGTATGCAGGTGTAGGAGAGGAAATGTAAAAGGTATGGTGTCAGGGTACGCGCCCTGCTGCTGGTGGCGAGCCAGTGTTAACGCAGTACTACCAGCTATGCTTGAGCGCAGGCACCGACATGCCGATCATTGTCTGGCACTCCTGTAACATTACGAGTAAACTATATGAGTGTGAATAAATTATATCACATAAATTAACAATACAAAGCATCCTAACATTCCGCGCGCTAGGAAGCCTCGTATTATTTACTATAATATATATAATTCGTATATTTTTACTAATTTTACATTTATTATCTCGACGCACCACGTGCATTTAATTTCACGTTACATTGTCAACGACGTTATTAATTTTGTCAAGTACATTTTTTTCATTCATTATTTTACACTCGCAACGGCACTCCAACCTCGAGTCTTCTTTCCAATTCCAATTCCGAAGAGAAACTAACAGCGACTCACCGAGCAGAAACACACCATAGACGGGGATTTTCGGAATAACCTTAAAATGCGCACAGCAGCGACCTTAGGAAAAATCCAGACGCGCGACGTTAAGAAGGAAACGTGACGCGCGACGAGAGGCCACATCGAGTATCAGTAGCGTCCCGATAAGATGCCAGTCGTCGGCCGTCGGCCGTCGTACGTCGTGTACACGCGCTTCCGTTCTCGAGGTTTCCCGTGTCCCGACGATGAGCGAGGAGCGTGAACAGGAGCTCGGTGGAGTGTCCCTCAACAATGAGGCGGCCGAACGGCAAAGGGCAGATGGCTCCACGCCGTTCGGGCAACACCGTAGCACGCACCGCCCTTCATTAGCGTGGCCAAACGTAGCTGCACTTGACAGCTAAGGCCACTGTCTCCGCACAAAGGCAAGGATACTCTTCCACCAACCCCGTTCCGTCGCCCCTCCCTCGCCACCACCACCTCCTCCTCTTCCCATTCCCGTCACGATCACAATCGCCTACCAAAACACGGCCCGTGGAATGACGACGTGGACGCGGTGAGAATCCGCTCCGTGAAACGGGACGGGAGTAAGGGTAAAGGGCCGATCGTAGGCGCGAGACGCGATCACGCTGGGCCCGTTCGAGCCGAGCGACGTTATATCGGGCGAGACGCCAGGGCCGCCACCTCTTGCTCTCGCGCGCGGCTCTGGGGCGAGAGATTTACCTTGCTCGCTGCGCGTCGTCGCACGTCGCGGTTGCACGCTGCTGGCTGTACGCTGCTCGCACTACGGCGTCGTCGTTACGGCACATCGCGGATGTGCGGCATGCTCTCGCGCGCGGCTGCAGGAGGCTCCCGGCTCGCGTAGATAGGCACTGGTCGCCACCACGAACGGGCTGTCGCTGTTGCTGCCACCGCCGCCGCCACCACCACCGCACACGCACAGCACCGCCCGGGCTGTTGCCGCCGGATGATGAGCCGCGATCCTCGCGTACCCTCGCGATACCATAAATCGGGTCGCCGCGCGAAGCGCCGAACGGCCGTCCGTGTCGGTCGCCTCACAGCACAACACTGTAAACGGCGGAGTCGCGATCGGCCGCCATTAAAATTCGTCCGACACGGGGCCGCTGCACGAGTTTAGAGGCGCGAGTCGGGGGGGCCGTGGCTACGGCATGCGCCGCTGTGCTCCGTCTCGCTCTCTCTAGCTTCTCTCTTCCTCCCTCTCCGCGCGCGTTCGTTGCCTCTCGCTCTCGTCGCGGATCCTCTTCCGACGAGCCAAACTCCCCGCGCCTCGCTCCTCCCCGAATACGCGTACCTCTTTCTCCCCTTCGCGTCTTCCGCACACGCATGTATGTACATACACCTATGAAATATACGGGATGTTTCTAAACTTTTCTATTCGATTACGGACAGGTCCGCGAGATCGACGCGGGTATTCTGGATATTCGCCGGGCAAGAATCAGTCTGAGCGATGGAACTTTTTTTTTATTCTAAAAATTGAACGTCGAGATGGTTCTCACAAAGTTCATTAACATAAAGTTGGTGATTGTTCAACAAGTTTCTACCTGCGTTTCCAAAATTTCGAGATTCGACCGAAACTTGTTGCCATATGGAGAAATCATTTATAAATTCAGGACGACTCGAGCGTCATCGTTCCTAGTTGAGTCTGCGATAAATCTTTTGTTCGATGAAAGATGCGATTTCTGGGGTACCGTGTATCTGTCTGTATACCTGGATACGTGCACGCGTCCATCGCGTCTGCACATGTGTGGCGAACGAAGCGCTACCTCGCGGCAAGGCGACCGCAGCTCACTTCATGTCCTGAAAAGAAGTTCACGCTTTAATTCAATCACATCTGATAATTTAAACATGATTATTCACATATTTGAATCGATTTAGCGTGAAATCTAATTTAAAAAATGGTATATATACGCACAATTTGCATAGAGTACGAAAATAAACAGTCCCGTTCAGTCAACTGTGCGACGTGAAGTTGGCTTCATACGATCGAAATGGCGTTTATCGGAGGTAAAGGCGGCAATTTAAGAAAAAAAAGGTGGAATGAGCGAGGTAAAATCGATCCTTTGATTAATCGTGCAAGGAGCGACCGATTATTGTTAACTGCGAGAAGAAATCACAATAGAATAGTTACATTTACAACTTTATTAGCATAACACGTCTCAATGAGAATTAGTTTCTTTTCTCAGATTCGGATCCTTTTTTCCCTTCCGCGACATTTAAAATAGTATACTTTTGTACTTACGCTTTTTTTCTGTACAGATGTGCACAAACAAGAGAAAGAACCTGCTTAGAATAATCTTATCTGACTGATGAAGTTAATCGAGTTCAGAGTGTCCGATCATCGTCACAATTTATTATTGTAAATGTTATTTACACATATACCTAAGCTTCAAACAGCTTCGTAACGTTTTTTTTTCTGTTTCTTCTTTCTTTTTCTTCCGTATCTATGATGGACATGAGGTGAATCTTTTGGCTGCGATAATTTCTTTAATTGTATAACAAATATAGTAAATAACTAATATTAGTTCATAATTAAGAATATGTAAACGCATAAGTGTAACATAGTAATATGAGTGTAAACTCATTCGTTCTGTCTTCCCTCTCAGCGCATCACTTTTCTCACTTTTCGATTTATAATAGAATACATATATGTATACATATTCATGTGTGTTTATATATATAAATATATATATATAACCTAAAATTCAATGTGTCAATGTGTGTTCAAGATATTAAATGTTAACTTCGCACAAGATCGACTACATCTTCAAAAGGGAAGTCTCTCTCTCTCTATGTATACATATACATATATATATGTCAAACTTAGTATGCTCCTAAGTAGATGATTTGTTGTAGGATGCGTTTTCTTAAATAGAAATCGACCCTCCCTATTTAAAAGTTTCTTACATCTTACGCACGGCGAGCGATCAGACCCGCCGATGCATGTGTGTACGTGTGTTTTACAAGGAAGGACTCTTCTTTTCCAAATGTCGTATAAAACTTATAAAACAGAAAGTGCGTTTAAAATTTACGCCTAAAAAGAGATATTATACATGTTCGCGCGCGTATCGATGCTACATCCAGCCTCCTTTAGGCCTTTAACGCGACATCGAGATCAAGATCGATACCGCAGCCCACGTTCCACTACTTTTGTGTACAGCAAAAATTTCCCCTTCATTCGGATATAATTATCTTCGATTCGGATTTAAGCAGATTGAAACTGTAACTTGAAGACTGTATATACTCTTCCGTTCTACGCTCGCTGGTCCGCTTAAACTCTTTCTCTCTCAAGCTCCTTTATATAGTCTTCCTGTCGTCTTTATGGGATTCGAAATTATTAACAAGTTCAGAGACTATGCTCCACTCTTCACAGATCGTTCGTCCGCTGGCCGGTGTCTCGGACTAGTTACAGACAAATGGCTTCCCACAAGTACAAAAAAGGATCGTTATCTATTTGTTTTTTTTTCTTCTTCATACATCATGCAACTTCTCATGTGTACGATTATATGCCAATGCGTAATTGTGACGTTCAAGTCACGAGAGGAATTTTTAGATAATATTACGTATCTCATTTTTGTAACGGTGTACTGTATTATGCATTAATAATGTTATCACTAACGCAAGATCGATAGTAATATTTTTTTTTGTTTTAGTTAGTGTAGCTTTATCTGTAGTAAATGTACTGATGGTGGCGGGTGGGATGTTGTATAGTCAACAGATGAAGCTACCTATCCCAAGGAAGGAAAGTCATTCTCGTCGTCTACCTTCGGAGCGTTTTGACGACTTCGAGGCGACCTCTGCTCGTTTTGTGACTGCAAACAGAAAGCACGTGTCATCTTTACATTCTCTTTCTCTTTGTTTTTAAAAGGCTCTATAATTAAAAACAGTGGACACTCACGCGTGTATCACCCTCTCTGGGAGCACCACGATTCCCAAATCCACGTCCGTTCATGCGATCGCCACGACCGCGGCCGCCTCGTCCGCGACCACCGGAACCGCGTCGCGAGTCACTGAACTGGATCTCGATGCCTAACACACGTTTTTGCCTGCCAACGCGTTGAGGATACTCCGCGGCCGCGTCGTAATCCTCCTCCTCGTCCTCCTCTTCCTCGTTACCCTCCTTCTTCTTCTCAAGAGCATACATTTTCTTCCAACGCGACAAGTCCTCACCCTCGCCGGCCTTTCGCAAATTGTATTGAGGCTTCGCTCTATTATTTCGCAGAGCTTTCCATTCGTCCAGCGTGAGTTCGCGCGTTTCTTCCTCAACCGGTTTCTCCTCAACAGTCGTATCCGCGGTTGTCTCTCCGTTCTTAACCTCGGTCGGCGCTTGAGGATCAGTTTCCGGCTTATCATTGGCCCAATCTTGACTATCTTGATTCAGACTCTCTCTAAAAAAAAAAGACAGAAAAGAATAAAGGTCAAGATATATCATCTTTTTTTTAATCAAAAGCAGCATTGCAGGAAACTCGAACTACCTTGAATTACTTACTCTATTTCGTCATTATGAGTACCCCAGTTATGGCTGCCAGCACCATCTTTTTTATCCACTGGTTTAATTCCACTGTTAATAGACAAATGTGGAATAGGCTTTAAATTATAGTGCACCGATCAAGCTACATAGCATTTTTACACAGTTACATAATTAACAATGCGTGCCTCATTACAAATGCTTCTGTTGAAAATTTATCATTCTTTTTCATTTACATGATTGAATATAAAAAAAATCAAATTAAATATTCGACAAGCTATTGTAAGCATTCACCATTGTGTGCAACAAAAAAATATAATATCACAAGTAGAAAGAAATGAATGAAATTAAGCGTAAAAAAATACAAGTACAAAGCAGAGTGGGAGTGAATTCAGACTGCATTTGTCGGTGCTCTGAAAAGAATTCGATCGAACGTAACGACAACCTTGATACAATGTGCACACCGAGGCGAGCATTATTACACGGAGGGATATTTGAGTGTAACGTCATTGTATGTGTATGCATTCACGCGCGTGTATGCGCTTCGATACTTACGTTTTATCAGAACCGGACTGGCGATCGAACTCGCGTTTGCCGCGATTATCGAAGCCGCCGCGTCCACGAGGACCACCACGTCCGCGGCCCATACCACGCATACCACCGCGGCCACGGCGCTCCCCATATTCGCCGCGTTGAGTCTCGGTCGAGTTTCGGAACTCGCGTGTCTCACGGGCTTCACTGAAATGAAACGGAAAATGCACTTATGAGCGCGAGAGAAAAAAAATCATTTCAAGACCAGGAATCTGAACAACTGAGAATGCCGATGGACCTGGATACGCGCCTGCATATTTCACTTCTGCTGCATATACATGATGCATGTGAAATTTGCCCGATCATGTGAAATAGTGCTAATGTATTATCATGTTAATGTATCTGACATGCACACACATATGCGCGCGAATGTATACATCTTGAAACTCTATTTCTTTTTAAAAGATTTTAGTACTCGAGATGATGGATAGCTTAATGATAAAGCAGTGATTTTGTCAATATAAGGGTCCCTAGTTCGATCTCCAGCACTCCACGTATATTAATACAAAGAATTTTTACCAGATAACACGAATTCGACGACAAAAACAAAAACAAATCGAAAGAGACTGCAAAGTACGAATCTTATCATGTATACAGGGTGTCCCAGAATACCCGCATCAATATTCGTGGGCATGTAGAGCGGACTAAACTGAGTCGAAAAGTCCTTTACCATTTTACAATTCTCGCAACAGTTAACGAGATATTAATTCTTAAAGATCGCCGTATTAGGCCGGCCCTCCGCCGAATACAAGCGCGCAGCGAGATACGATCGCCCAGCATCGTCGTTGCTAGGCACGAGTTGTTTTTTATAAACGGTAATGCCTACAAGCGGCGGTTTTGAGCTGTGATTGTCCCCCTGTTTTTTGCGATTAGAGTAGTAAACAACTCCTCGGATGTCTTTCAACAACGTCGCTGGGCGGCCGCATTTCGCCACGCGCTTGTATTCGGCAGAGGGCCGGCCTAATACAGCGATTTTTTATCATTAATATCTCGTTAACTATTGCGAGAATTGCAAAATGGTAAAGGACTTTTCGACTCAGTTTAATCCGCTCTACATGCCCACGAAAATTGATGCGGGTATTCTGGGACACCCTGTATGCACAAAAAATACAATATGATTATGTATCAATTGGAAATTTGTCATTAAGAGCAAAATATTTCAATTTTCTTCAACGAAAATAAAATATTTACATAAATAGGGTATTACGTGACAAATATGCCAAGACAAAATGATCACATAAAATAGTTAATTATCTCAATATCTTGGAATGATGGCTTCGTGCCACGCGAGTGATTAATAATGAAAGAGTCCTTCAATTCAAATACCAGTGGCTCCTCATTCCATATATATCCCATTTTTCGAACGCCTACCGATCGGAGATTGACTCCTTTTCTGGAGGAGAACTGGACTTCCGTAATCGGTAGGCTGAAAAAGGGGAGGCACGATAGACCTAATTTGAATCTAAGTGCCACAGGCAGGCTGAGAACCGACCCCCTTACTATCATTATTATTAGCTCACTATCTTTGAGTATCTTATTTCGAGACTAACCCAGTAGGTCCTCGTCTGAACTCTCCTTGTCCTCGCAGCGTCCTTTCTCCGTCCTCCCGGTTACGTCTATTGTTGCGTTCCTCCCTGGACTCTGCGGAGAATTTGACATTGCGATCTCCTCCAGTCGCTCTTGGTTGCGCAGGCTTCTTATCGGCTGAGAATATCATACACGCAAATATAAATGTTTGTTTTCATAAACAAATATTATTTTCAAGAGCCTCAATTATATGCTTCTAATGCTATCAATTAGACAAATTCATTTAAATATTTAATGTTAAGCAGCTAAATTGGGAAGAATTACAAATACATTGATGGATACATTAATCACATTCATAATATTTATATACCTTTGAAGCAAAAGAGCGAAATTTATAATTTTGCTAATAAGAGCCGCAATCACACGATGTGAAAAACTTCAGTTGGAAAAATGATAATTTCATTCAATTCTTTTACAAATACTTCCTCAAGAGACCTGTTTTAAAACTGAAATAGCTAACGCGAGCACACAATGACCGACAATGGTCATTAGGCATTCTACAGTAGTAAGCCATGGTACATGCACGTCCTTATCTACACATGTTCATAAATTCAATATCAGCGAGATATCGCGCGCTCGAAGCAATAGAAACCGGATCTCGCGATATACACCTGCTCACGATATACTCCGTAGATAAACTCCGAGAAAAGATATCCCGCGGGGGGGGGGGGGGAAGGTATACCGCCACGCGAGGCGCATACCTGGCGGATTCGCGCACAAGTTTGGATTACAATCGTGTCGCCGTGCGCGGGGGTCATATAAGACCGGCACGCGCGAGCCTATTTTTAAGGCGCACAAATCATTTTTAGAAAATTCCGCGTCCGCGTCCGCGTCCGCGGTGCGGCGTATCCGTAGCGCGGCCGCGATCGCGGGGCCGATCGATCGGGGAGACGGGCGACGCGGGTCTCTCTCTCTGGCGCGAGCGAGGGGCGACCGGCCCCGCGCGAGAGGACCGTCGGCGTCGGGAGGGCGCGTGAGAGGCCGTGGAGCACATGGGAGGCCGACAGCCATGGCGCGCGGACACACGAGGCGGCCGAAGTCGGCGAAACGGGCCGAGGGGGGGCTAACCTTGATCCTTTTTAGCTTCCTGCGTCTTCGACGGCGGTTGCTGGGCGTCCTTGATCACGCGGCTCTTCTGCGTCTTATTGTTGGCGGTCTTCTGGCCGTCCTGCGGCTGCTGCTGCGGTTGCTGCTGCTGCTGCTGCTGTTGTTGTTGCTGTTGGTGGTGGTGCTGCTGCTGCTGCTGCTGCTTGCTCTTGTTCTCCTTCTCTGAGATCCTCTCTTTCTTCTTGGCTTCCTTCTCCTGCTCGCGCACCTTTAGCACCTCCAGGGGATCCTCGCTCTCGTCGAGCGCCAGCAGGAACTTGTTCGTGACCGTAACTGTGTACTCGTTCTCCATCTTGGCTCGATATCCTCACGGCGTCGAGGATCTTGCGAAGGTTTCACGGCTACTCTTGAGCCCCTGTGTAACGGAGTCATTCACTATCCAATATGGCCGAGTCGGAGAGCCCGAGTCCACCACGAGGTCTACCCCGCTGCGGCACCGTGCGGATGCGGGGGAGAGGACGAGTTGGGAAGGGGGGGGGCAGGGCGGCGAGGAACCACGGAGTTGCGTGCGCGCCACCTTCCCCAAACCGGAATTTACCGTGTCCCCGCGGACGAATATCGTCCGCGGCGCCGGCCCGTCGCGCCGAGCGACGCTGAAAAATTACGCCGTGATTTTTCACGCGGCCTGATCCGTCAGGTTCCGCGGCCGCCGCGCATGAGAAGACTCTCAATTGTTCATATGATCGGGCGACCGGATTATGGCGCCTGCACACTGGACGCGGAAACGCTTGCCGCGCGGCGGAAGTTGGGTGCAGTAGCCAATCAAATCATCCGCCGCGCTGAAAAAAATTAAATTCGATCCAACTTTGATTGGCTACTGCAACTAACTTCCGCCGCGCGGTAAAGCCTGTTCTACAATCAGTCGTATGTCGCTGTCGGATGTCGTATCGTAAGGTTGCAACCAGTCATAGTCGAACTTCATGAGAATATTTTGATTGTAATTGGTTATGGCCTTATGCGTCGTCTACAATGCGGTCGCAGAAGACGTAGTCGTAAGATCGTAAGCAAATCGACCAATCCCAATCAAGTTTTCTTATATATTCT
>VBVR01001957.1:0-26009 GCA_011638315.1 Tetramorium parvispinum
CAATTAAATCGTTGTGCGAAATTTTTCGTGATTAAATTTTAGAATGTAATTAAAAGAATCGCGTCGCCGATTCGCCGGCGTCATTTCGTCGCCACGGCAATGAAATATACGAGGTTGCCATCACGTTTGCACAAGAATAAATCAATTAGAAAATGTGCGCAGCACTCAAATTCGTAAATCTCGCTTATATAAAACTGCATTATTGTTATTTTGCAGTGCTGCGCGGGTTTTGAATACTACGCGCTCGCGCCGTTTCCGCGCGTTGTCCAACAAATGTCTGTTCTTTTATTAACATTTTGCAGATGCTTACATATTTCTATCTGATAATAGATAATAAGAGGAATTTTTATTAATATTTTAACAATATTTTATTAATATTTTAATATTTATTACATATTTTCATGTCGTGCGTAATAAATTGCTACTATATTTTTTTAGAAGACATGCATATAAATATTTCTATTAATTATTCGTTTATTAAATTTCTATAAAAGACGGTAAAGAGGATATCCTTGTATGTATATATTTAGATTTTACTTTTTCTTTTTCATAACTTTTCCCTTTTCTTTCTTTTTCTTTTTCATAACTTCCAATCTCTGATCTAAATTTTTTTGCAACCCTTCTTTTTTCATCATTATTTCTTGTTATATGTTTACGTTTGATAATAGATAATATAAGAAATGATTTTCTATTAATATCTTGTCATATTTTCTTATATTGCGCATAATAAATTGCTATTATATTTTTAGAAAACATGAAACGTCTACTAATTATTTTATTCATTTATTAGATACCTATAAGAAAACTGTAATAAAAGTGTTTTCATTTGCACACTCTTTATTCATCTGCTCCATAACTTTTATAATCTCCGATTTGCGCGAATTAATTTTCAATCCCTTTTTCTTCATCATTATTTTTACTTGATCATACTTATTTATCGTTTTCTGTTTTTTTTTCCGAAGCGAAATCAGTCAAGAAGCATCTCATGCATCCAATACATTCCTAACGAAAATCTCTCTTCCTAGTAATAATCAATTTTGTCTCTTTTACAATTCTAAATAAAGCAAAAAAACATATATGTTTAATCTCAATAAAAAAACGAAAAGGAAAAAAAGGACGAAAAAAATCGCACGCGAGACACGATGTTGTTGCGCGAGAAAGGTCTACGCGTCTGCACGTAGATTTGCGTTTCACCTGGTTGCACCTACGCGGAAGATTCTACGGCGACGAAACGGCGCGGTCGCGATATCGAGCGACCCGGTGACCTCTCCGGCCGGTGGAATTGATTATTTTCAGGAGAGAGAGGGGTCCCCCCGTTTGAAACATACGTAGCGTCGACTAGACATGACGCCGGCTAAGTAGTCCATCATGGAGAGTCGCTCGGGCAGCATAAAGGATCCGATGTATTACCCGGACAATGACGGCACGTCGAGCGGCGGCGGCGGCAGCGAGCAGCAGGACAAGAGTCAGCGCAGCTCCTTCGGCAGCCAGGAGGAGAGGATCAGCCTGGACGACACCAACGCGCTCAAAGTGCCGCGTAAATTCATCACCAATTGGCGGCAGGCGTGCGATCGTACCAAGGACCGGACCAAGGACCTTCTGAAGAGATGGAGAACGACCAGCAGCAACGTCGACGAGATCGCCGTCGCTCCCGCCGTCGCCCCCGAGCTGGAGCAGCCCAGCTGGAGCGTGCACGTTTGGAGTGAGTATATCTCCGAGTAATCTCTCTTAATTTCTTTTCATCGTACTATTTTTCACAGCACGCGTGACGTCTTGAGATATTTCAATTTACATATTTTTGAAACAATGTTAATTCAGACTTTCCAAAATTAAACGGCAAAGTTGGTATTTTATTACGCAAATATATGTGTTTTGCTATACGTCGGACTTTTAAGGACCCCGTGTGACTGGAGGATTAATTCGTTTAATTAATTTTTCAGAATCATGTTTTTTCAAAGTAAAAGAATTTTATTACATTTGCTTTCAAAAATTTATTTTAATAAAATTTTTAGGAGTGGTATGAAAAATTTCAGCTGTTTTATTTTATATTTTATATTTCTCTAAAAAGAGAAGGAATTAGTTATGAAATTAAACATTACATGCTTGAATGAATAATAGAGGCAAATCTTTTTGCATAAAAGCTACATTCGCCAAAATAATAAACTATAATATTGGCTTATTTAGTAATAACAATTTATTCCATTAGTATTTAAATAATTAATAAATAATTGTCATTGCCAAGTTAATTTATTTATAAATCATATATTGAGATAATTAATCAGTTTATGTGTTATTCTTGCGATAATGAGGATGCTGATGGTGAATTATAATTAGTTGTACAATTAATTCATGATTTATAGCGACCTGGGTGAGCCGCTTTCCGAGTGACGACAGTTTATCCGCCCTTGACTTCAGTAAAATCGGAGGCTCGGAGGCTTTAGCTCCAATTCAACGTGATAAATTCACTCATTTTTTTACATATCTCTTAGATCACGATAGCGATGGTTACGTCAACAGAAAGGACTTTTCACTATTGTCCGAGGTAAGGTTTGTTTTAAAAAAAAAATTCAACTTTTTCATTTTCACAAAACTTATAGAAGTAATATGAAGTAATTAAATTTTTTTACTTTCTTTTCTATATTTCTATTAAAAAAAAAGAAGCAAAGTCTCTTTTGCTAAAATAATATGCTAGAATTATGAATTGCATAGAACCAATATGTATCGAAAATTTTATTGCTTTTGGTTTATAATTGCGATATAATAAAATAAAAAATCGTCGAACCAATACAAAGATAATATCTTTTTATCTCAAAAAGCGTTTGAGAAGATTTGCGGATTGGTCATGGAACGGTCCAGAATACTTGAGACTTTTGGAGATCGAGAACGGATTCGCCGGATTGATCCTTCAAGATAAAAAAGGCGCCGGGGAATCGGACAGAAAGATCGATCTTGACGATTGGTTATCCTGGTGGGCGCAGATCGTCGCACCGCCGGACGGTGCCAGTTACAACGACATGCCATTCTGGATCAAAGTCATGCCTAGAGTGTTTTTCCTCGCCATAAACAACTCCGGAAGCGGGATGATCAGCAAGAAGGAACTCGCGGCCTTTTACGGATCCGTAGTCGGTCTGGACACCGACAGGATAAACAAGTGCTTGGATATCGCGTACAGCTCTATGACTTCGGTGAGTTAAGTTCATAAAACAGTTTTCGTGAATTATCGATTAAAATTACAATTTGATACAGCGAACTATTTTGTACGAATTAAATAAATATTTTTTTAATCCTTTATAGCGAAAAAAATTAATAAAAGGGTTAAAACTTGTAAGGTTTAAAAGTTTTCATTAATCATAATTTTATGAGATAAAAAATCTTATAGATTTCTTTTAAATTCTTTATTAAATTCTTATTATTTCTTTGTAAGAAATTAATCCGAAATTTATTGATAACGATAAGAAAACATTTGTTCCAGAATGGGGACCATCCTCTTGGCTGGTCGCAGTATCAGTTGGTGTTTGCCAATTTCCTGTTCGGCCGCGGCCCGTTCGGTCCGGGAGAGCATTTCCTGGGCATGACGGATTCCTGCATGATTCGCGGTAATACCATACCGTTCCCCATCGATTATTCCGCAATGAACACACCGAAGGACAAATTAGAGGTGTACAGTCCCCATTGCAAGAGCAACCGGCGAAGTGTCGTAGTCTAACGGTGAAGTCATCGTGAAAGAGTTCCTTCTGATTAGTGATGCAACGTGCACAATCATTCCTCGAGTGCCTAATACCATATATCATACACTGTATGTGTTTGATATAAATGTATTTTAATCAATCGCAAGAAAGCTCTCGACACGAAAGGATTGAAGAAAATTATAAATTCATCTTGCAATATTTTGACGTACGTACAAAAAGCTCGATAATATAAATCACATCGTAATACACCATTACACTGCCATTTACCTTATGGGAGCGTCGAGAGTATCCTTCACACATAGCAAATGTACGTGTGTCTAATTTTAGGTAGAATCCGTAGAACACAAAGAGAGTCTAATTTATTCAAAATGAGAAATCGATCAACGTCGAAACTTTCACGAAGTGTTTATCTCCACGCGTAGGAATGTTACATCGTCTAACGAAATAAGAAAAGCCTATTACGTACTTACAAAATTTATTTCAAGCGCTTGGCACTTAGTACTTCTTACACGTCGAAGTCACCGCGACACATGGATGATATTACGTGAGAGAGACATGACTTTTGCGCAACATATCGATCATCGATGCGTGACGACGTAAAACGTTTCTATGTAAAATGATTATTGTTGTCTATGAATAATGAGAAAATAACGATGACACTCTTTCTTTTCAATTATATCCATGTATCTATATTAAATAGCTTTATAAACAGCTCTGTCCCTCTCTCGTTCTCGAGCTTCTCCCTCCCTCCCTCTTACTCTCCTGATCCTACATTTAATAAGGCGTGTACTGAGGCACTGGATCACATACTTTCGAACATCGATGTATCGTTCATCGTCCCCGAGGCAATCGCATCGTATTGCGCACGACGACGGACCGACGACGGAGATTCAATAAATGCACCAACAGTGGTTATGACAATCGGATATTCTAGTACTTTGGTATTTTCCTTGTTTTCTTTTCTTTCTTTTCTTTTTATACTGTTTTCGCCCATACCGCCAGCACGTACGACTCGATCTCGCACTCGTTCGTTCCCTTTTGGATCTTGAACAGCCCGTTCTCTCCCCAGTTGTATCCCCAGGAGTTCACAACCAGCTAAAAAAGAGATTTAAGTTATTTATAATTTCAAATTTGTTCAAAACAATTTGTGAGCATTCACAGCATATTTAAACGTTGGAATATCTTTGCAGTACCATTCAATGATCATGTATAAAAAATTGTCACTGTAATCTTCTTGGACTTTCCTTTTTTCTTTTCAGACCGTTACGAACGTTATCGTGTAGCTGGGCGATACGGCATTAACTTACCCAATATTTGAGCGGTGGACCGCGATAAGATTTCTCCTCGCCCCAACCAATTATTCTCACCGAGTGATAACCGGAATCGTGTAATTCCGCGCTTCGAGAGTGCCTGTATACCCCGCTCTTGTAAATGAAGAAGTCCTGATAGACTCTCATGGTAGCTGCAAAAAGACGGACGTTACTTCATAATCTCCTCTTAATGTCGTACAACATTATGCCATCTTCCGACTCTAAATGTCAATATGCATTTTTAGAATTTCGATTAATGCGATTGTCTGAATTATAGCGGCTACCTTGCACTGGTCCAGAGGTCAGGATCTCCTGCATAATGTCAGTCTCGTTGCCTAGACGGTAAGCCGGTCCGACCTTATACAATTCTGTTCTCAGCGGATGTGGCAGTTTTCGACAACCGGCGGCCTTTAAGTTGCTTCTCTTACGTAGTCTGCATTGATCATTCTTACCGGTCCAAGGATAACATTCCTCGTTCACCAGTCTACGATGGGAGAATTAATAATATTAAAGTCACGTACTAAACAGAAATTCATTATCGTGTACCATAAAATACAACATATAATCCTAAAATATATTTTTAGATATTGAATAATCTAATAAATTGATTTCTTCAAATTAATGTATTGCAGAATTAAAATGGAATCTATTTTATACTTGCAGGTAATATTTAAAATATTAAAATCTATGCAATCAAAGTTATATATACGATTAAGAATGGAGAATAACATTTATATAAAATTTTTATAAAGAGCATGTTGAATTAAAAAAAAATTCTCCGACTAGAAAAGTACCCGAATTTTCTCATGAAGAGCCAGGCGCGATCGAGATAGCCGCCTCTGCAGCCTTGTTGTCCCCTATTGTTGCAAGAGAGCAGATGCTGGGCACTCAGCTCTACATCTTCAGATCCTTTGCTCATGATCGAGAATCTGTCGGTCGCAACGTCGGCCGTGGACACGGCCCAGGAAGCGCCGCACCATCCTTGATCGTGGACGCCGGATATGTCGCGCGACCAGCGCGTCCTGGAGTCAAACTCTCGTGGTAATGCATCCGGATCGTAAATGCGTCGCACCGGATTCATTTTGTATACCTACGCATAAAAAAGCAGCTTTAAGCGACATAGCCCTGGGGCTCTTGATTGCGCGTTCCATTTATCATACATATTGACTGGATTTTATTTACGCACGGGAAAAAGTTTTTATTTTATTTTATTTGTGTTCTCAGGTAATAAGTTTCAGATATTTCAGAAAATTAAAAAATTCCAGCGTTGCCTGCAAGCGACGTTGAATTCTTATATTCATAAAGGATTACTTTACCATGAAACTTTAACTTTGATCGCACTAGTAATTGACTTAATCTTACGAGGCAGTTTTGCAACTATACACAGCCGCGAACAAGATTGTCTTACTTTGAATCTATCGAGATATAAACGAGAAAGTTTCGTGCAATTCCGCTGTATAAAACTTTTCCTCACAATGTTTCTTAAATTTGTCTTCTTAAATAATTTATGTCGCGTTGAAATAACGTCTTTTGTCGTGATAAAAATGTAACGAAAATTGATTAGGAAATATTCTATGAATATTTTACGACAATTTACGTAAGATTTTTGATTATTTAAACAGCGATCTCGTGGTAACGATTTGTGAGTACTTACGGATTGCGAAGGATTGAGAGTGCCCAAACGAAGGTCCACGCCGTCCCGAAGGGTCCTTCCCCAGAATTCGGAATAATTTCCCGCTTGCCATCCTAGAGCGAGTTCCTGCAGGTTGACTTCCTCCATTAATTCCGGCTCGATCAAGCACCGATTCTCCTCGCAGAGTACTTCGGCGCGCTTACCAAGCGAGGAGCATTTACTGCAATACAAATTAAATTTGCAAGATATTTTCTCACCTATTATTACATTAGAGAAAGGAAAGGAAGATATTACCATGTGTTACAATTAACTTGTAATGTTTCCCCGTGATTGTACTCCCTTCCTTGGAAGAAACACGATTTTACTGGAACAACATGAGAATTGGAGAACAACTTATCATATCAATAATAAAAATATAAAAATAGAATAGTTACAGTATAATTCGCGAATAATTCCGATTACCTTCTGCAAGGTAAGTTTAATAATAAATGCTTTATATAAATTATTATAGTGCATTATATAAATATATTATGTATCTAAATTATTTTTGTATTTCAGTTTCAATTATACGCACGCCTTATCTCTGCGGGCCGCGACGTCGTGGTGGTGTTCGGCATCCCTTTGCAATGGTACCAGTAATCCGGACAGCAGTCCTCTTCGCGGTTCCGGTTGCAAAAATCGTCGCAGTAGCACAGCGTTCTAAGAATCGGTGCGCTGCACTCATCCTGTCGTCCTGGGCAACAGCTGCCTCCAGGATACCTCGAGGCGCAGTACGGACCCGCTGGCAGTCCAGAATAATCCGGGATACTTCTCACGACGGAGGGTAAGAACACAAAGGCGATGAACACTAAATTTCGGCAGTGTGCGGTCCACATCCTGAAAGAATCGTTTTACAATTTTATCGAATTTTACTGAAAATGTCTTTCTGTTCTTCTCAACATTCATTCGGAACATTGTGTATCTCGCTTCCATATATGTCACAACGTACTTCTATCTAATTTCAATTCAAGAATCTCACGAAACTTCTCCGTCCTTTCGTTAACTTCGCGTAACTTGGAGCAACATCAGTGTCGCGTAACCAGGTGTTGCTCGCGATACGTGGGGTTCGGTAACAGTTGGCAATTGACAAACAATAAACACTGCCAGGAGTTTGCAATGTTGGGGACGGCGGCGAGACGCGTCATCCCGTCTGCTTTGGAACTGCTTCAAGGTGTTGGCCGCTTAAATGCCGCACGACTCATCATGAGGTATTCTAAAGAGAATGATGGAAGTCTTTCTAGACTTGTGCAATGTCTCCGCGTATAACATTTTAACGAACAAACCGTACGATCTCTCTCCTTGACTTCTAGTTCTTTTGCTTTACAGCGCGTAAGGCGCGAGAAGTCGACCGAGTAATTATGAAGCTGTGGAAGTTTACGGCAATATTCGATGTCGTGTATTTAAAATTTATGAAATTTGTATCTTTGTTCTTTCAGATCAACAAAAATTTTGCGATACTTTGATATTTAATATCTTTTTTATTAATCATATGTCGATATTATTAAAGATCGTTTAATCAGATAAAAATTATTAAGATGATTAACGGAAGATAATTTATCACTACAATTACTGGCAATTAATTCCTGCAATTTAAATATATTTTATACAAATACCTTTGAAGAAAGGGGAGGGGATAAAAGAAAAAAAAATAATGCCCAATTTAATCATTTACAACAAAAGTTCACAGAAAATGCATCACACAATGTATTATAAATTAAAAAAAAAATTTTATTACAAATCAAAAAATGAACATACGAATCAAGAATCTTAATTTACAATTAGATTGAAATGATTTATTCGGGGACAACAATTCAACCGGTTTTCACCGCGACAACGAGCTTAACATCTGTTGACTACACGATCGGTCCATGCATCCTCTATTATGGATCACGTGACTTTAAAACGAGTTACCCAAATCGGCTGCATTAAAATATTAATGAAATTTACCAGACTGGAACGAGAATCGTGATTTTAGCTTCCTGAGCCCGGACAGGCGCACACGCTTGCGTAACGATACCGATTTTCCAACTAATGCGTATTTAATTAAATTTAAATATGCACTTTGCTAGAATCCAAATGTACACACAGAATTATATTCTTTAGGAATATAAGCGCTTTGCTTAAAAAAAAAGTAAACGCGCGGTATTTGCGCGTTCGTAAATAAACTTTAATTGCTTGCTGACTACGATAACTGTCGCACCTCATTAAACAACTAAGTTGAGTCCTTTTTAGATTAAAAAAGAATTTTTTAGAAATTAGCCGAGGTATCGCAGGATGCACGGCGCGTTCGCGAATTAACATAATCTGTTATAATATTCTTATAATACATGAAGCGCAAAATTATTCTACTCAACGATGCGTACTCCAATGTGCTCCTCGTTCTACATGCTTCCGAGAACTGCATCGGCAGCTGCTTCTGTGCACGTATAGACGAAGGATCTCGCGACTGTCCCCGATCGCGAACTCTCCACGAAGAGAGAGAGACGAGCGCGTTCATTGAGAAACGGACAATTAATGCAAATAATCCGTCACCGCACGACGCGCGAATAAGTAGGTCGTTCATTTGACCCGTCTTTTTCCCGAGACGCCACAAAGTGTCACTCAAGTCGCCTTCGAGCAATAAACGGTAATTCACCCACAAATGACAAGTGCAAATAAAAAGAAAAAAAAACAGAAAGATTACATTAGAAAACCGCGTGATCCTCGATCTCGTAATGGGGTCCGCCCTCTCGGACGGAGGAGAGCAAATAATTTTAATCAACGTAAAGACGAAAACAAATGGAAGATCGTAAAACCCGAGTTAAGGCCCTGCGAGTTGGATACAAGAAATACGGGCGCAACGGTGCGTCTGCGGAGACCGGCGACAGCTGACCCATGACATCAGCGTCGCACCCTACGAAGGTCACGATAAGGACATGCTCGGACGGGCGACAGACGGAGGAATGTTAATTAAAAACCACGGAGTCTAAATTAAACGAGCTTGCGGCTGCTGACGAGCAACCCGAGATGCATCACCAACGAGGTCCCTCAAGTTGGAGAAGAAAAATGGGTGAAGCGAAAGAGGAGGCACGATAGGAGCTCATTTGGTGAATTTATAAATCACCGATATCTGCGCGTGGGATCTCGGGGGAAGAGACGGATTTGCATTTTGAGATCCTTCTCGCCCGCATACGTTCGGAGTCTGTGTTACTTGGTCCGTGCGGCGCGCACGTGAAAAGAATAATTTAGAATCGGTGCCGTGCATCAGTGTTAATCAAACGTCGGTGCTCGTTGATACGCAAATTCGCGCGATGTGTCACTCGCGATAACGCGATAATAGCAAAAGTCGGTCAGCTGCGGCCGGCGCTGAGGAGAGACGGCGAGAGGAGGAACGGCAGAAATGTTTACGAATGTCTCCAGGGTTGATCGATAATGGAGTGAAATGCGGGCGGCCTTCGCGCGCAGCTCATCCGTCCGAGAGGAGCGAATCCGCGAGAGTGGCTTCTGGACGCGGTCCAAAGTTACATCATTCGCGGGTTTGAGATATTTCGCGATAACGGCCCGCGAAATCGAGTCACCGGACGCGTTATTGGGTAACTAACGCCGTGCCTGACGGCGGGACGCTGGCATGCAAACCGCGACAGCGGTTTAATTTCGATGCACTTGAAATAGCACACGTCGAAAGTTCTCCGCTATTTTCGCTTTATCGTAGCTGGGACTCCCGGCGTTGGAGTCTCGTTCCTCACGGTACGAGACTCCAACGAGCTGTAATTGCTAGAATGCTAGACTGGTTACAGTAATATAAACTTGGCCAAATAGCCAAGACCGATGGTATCTAAATACTAATTAATGTAAGTGGAGTTGACGCACTGACGGAGACAGACAGTTCGTTTAACCGGCCATTTCGAAGACTGGCGCGACTCCAGGAGTATTTCTAAGGTTACCAAGGTTAAGACACACGGCTGTTCTAGGACCTCCAAATCAATGAGCCCACTTTAAAGTCAGCCTTGAAAATAGAGTCAATTTAAGGTCCCTTCGCCGCAGGGAAGATTACAGATTGTATATGTATATTTTTAGCTGCCTTTTTCTCTCCTCCAGCATCCCATAAATTCCCTTCGCTAAGGGTCGAGTTCGCCTTATAAGCAGGCGAAATCTCTCTCTCTCTATTTTTTATGTCAGTTATCTTCGAAATATATCTAATTAATTGCTGAAGAAATGATGCTGATTTTTGTAATAATTCGATATAAATTTGACATTTTGGCAGTTTTTAATATATTAAATATTTTTACATCTACACTTGTTAGTCAATAAATTTGCTAATTTTTTGTATCAATGTAGAATTTATATAGAAAGAAATAAATAATTTCGTCTATTAATTTAATATTTTATAAAATCAATTTCTAGATTGGATCGGAATATTTCTTTTTTTATGTCAATTATCCCTGATATATATATATATGTCAGATTAATTATTGGTAGTTGATCATGAGCAAAAATAATCCCGACTTAACGCAAAGTAATTTGGTTTTAACGATTTTTAATATATTATAGATTTTCACTTCTCGATTAAGAACTTTACTCGTTTTTTTTTATCAATATAAAATCAAAATAAAAAGGGGAAGATTTTATCTATCAGTCTAATACATCATAAAATTACTATCTACTTGATTGACTCTGGACCACCGTGCAAGCATCACCGATCGATCGTAATTCTTTCTTCGACAGGTCAATTTCGTTGCCGCCCGACTATCATTTGACGAGCACAAAAATCAAGCTGGGGCGTGTTAGGTAACGCGATTCGCGTAACGCGTAATATTAAGCGGCCGTTTATCAGCGTTATTATCATCTACAAAGCGCTCTTGACCCGTTTAGCCCCATTAACAGCAAATTCATGATGTAGCCGCGGTTTGATCTTGCCCACCTACAACGATCAGACGTCTGCACGAACGTTAATTATCCACGCGAGCCTCCTTCGTGTCTGATTTGCGTATGATACGGTTTGAACCGCAATATAGTCTAATACAGACACAAATAAGGAAGTGCATATCGTTTTCAGAAATACTTCATTTCCGCAATTAGTCGTTATCCCATTTTTCGCATTACAGTTCTTCTTTACGATCTTCATGTTATTATTTATCTCGCGTCATTTTTTAATTATTTCATATATTATTATTTTATTTATTAATTCCCGATAGAAATAACAATTTTCTTTGACATTTTCTTTGACAAAGAGCTTGCATTATCCAAGAACATCGCGTGAAAAGATTTTTATCAATGCAATTTCAAAGACGTTGCGATACATAAGAAAACATAAAGATAATCATCCATGAAAAAATTCGCAACATCATTAATGTCTTGGTCGCCACGAGTATCTTACATTGAAAGTGGAGGAGCATACAGGAGCCGGTACAGCTGTCGCGTATCGATTAATCGTGTTTTGCGTGACGTCAGATCCGAGATTGTGCGATGAATACCGTCGACAGAAAGCTATGCAACCTTTATCGCCGCGCTTTATTATCGTGACCGACTTTTTGAATTCAAGTCGGTCGAATTTAAATAAGAAAAACTTTCTCCGAACGCGCAGCTCTCTTTCTTCATAAATTATTCCACCTAGTTGACTGCCGAATACGAGTTAATTCATAGTTGGTGATCTGTAAATGGATGTCAGCTATTTATCAATTTTTTTGAAGGAGAAAATGAAAATTGTATCGTAAGTTTTGAAAAACAATAATGTAATATTATTAATTAACATATTAAAATAATATATGATACACAGAGAAAAAAGTTTCTTTAGTTTTAATAAGTTTTGTTAAAATGAAAGAAATTTAATCATTAAAATAGTTCAGCTGAATTAATGTTTGAATTAACAACTGTTTAATTTCTAAAAAACGTATATATTTATTTAAAATATTTTTTAAAAGAAATAAATTTAGTCTATTTGTATAAGTCTATGAACTTAATAATTATTCCAAGTAATAAATTAATTAAAACAAATAACGCACTTATTTGAATCAAACATATTTGAAGTACTACTTCAAAAAGTAATTATTTCTCCATCAATCAATACTTCATTTTTATTTAATGTAACGAAATAATCAAGTTTTTATTCAATGAAATAACAATTTGTATAAAATAATGTTTTTTTCGTGAAACAAATGTAAGTCAGATGTAATCACAAATGTTATCACATTTTTCTCTGTGTATAAAAATAGCACCGCGAACGAAGTTATATTATATAATTATACAGTTAACATGTTAAAAATGATTATCTCTCTACGTAAAATATGCATCATAAAAAATCGTGGATCTCATTCACGACGCCTGTATCGTTTACGACGTGCTCAGCGATCGATGCCGAAGCGGCAGCGTGATGACGAGTGAGATCAGCGCGGCGAAGCCGCGCGTGGCGGTGCGAGTGACGCAGCCTCCCTGATTAAATGCAACGCGCGTCTCCGATTAGCCGGCCAGAGCGTGGTCTTTACATCATAATTATAGATTAAATTCCACGAGCATCGCGTCAACTTGCCCGCGCGTTCATGCCACGCCATCGGATAGCAATGAATTAATCGCGTCTTTCACCGAACGATATTGCTTCACGTCAGGAAGTCGTCGAGGATGTCACTTCCGCGAGTCGCGCAGTTTTTCTAATTTTTTTATGTCACTGACGTCCGCCTGTCGTCGAATCGAATCGACTGTGTGATTCATTCGCGGCTGATACAACGGTTACGCGCGTATACTTTTAGATTATACGTCAACCGCCGATTGTCCTTCGAATTATTACTCTTGCAAATCCTCGAGTCCTCTCTTTCCTTCAAAAAGAAGGCTCCGCCGTTTACCAAACAAGTATGCAGATTTCGATGAGAAACTAATATTCTCTGTAGTAGTCTCTGGTTCCCTCTCGGATCCTCGACGTTCAACACTCGTAGCTTCCGCATACGCTACACATTTGTCTCATTTTCTCTTATCACATATCATGTATTTTTATTTATTTATTTCCCGCTGAAGAGACCATAATGAAAAATTCGTTGAAAGGACCAAATTTCAAAATTTCTATCGGCGATCGTTCGCCTATGCTAAATAGTCTGACGACGTTTGCATATATTCATAAGGCGGAGCGTATTCTGTAATCCCTGGCAGCAAACTTGACTATCAAGCAGCGTGCCGCTAAACGCAATGACATAACATGATATCAATGCTCGCATCAACGTATACGACTGCGTAGAACAGGCACGCGTATCAACTTTCGCGCGTATCATTCTCTTTCGCGAAGGAGACTAGGCGTTGCTTTCCGCGAAAAGTTGCGCATTAACATTCCTCACATTTTTCAATCTTTCTAATTAGTCCTAATTTAATTTCACGAAAATTCGAGAAAATTAATTCTAATTTTTTCAATTATATATAAGACATAAGATAAGTAAGTAGGTAAGATAGATAAGTTATATATAATCTCAGGATAAGGAAAGAATATAATAAGTATAGATTTTGAGAGAGGGGAGAAGGATAAATATGATTAAGTATTGATATAAATTCTTTGGCTGCAAGATGAAGCGAATAAAATTTCAACCAACTCTAATCTCTTCCTCTACTTTGCTTCCAGGTATCGTCGAAAATTTTTTTTAATCCACAGTGTGAGGCAGCCCCGGTGCATTTATTTCCACGTGGATTGCGGGGATATATTTCGAGAGAATCGCGATCGTCCCGAGGGAGGAGATCGAAGTGAGCGCTCCTCGATCCTATTTCT
Organism: Tetramorium parvispinum; assembly: GCA_011638315.1. Lineage (NCBI taxonomy): Eukaryota > Metazoa > Arthropoda > Insecta > Hymenoptera > Formicidae > Tetramorium > Tetramorium parvispinum. The sequence continues at coordinate 14,392 of VBVR01001957.1, forward strand.
TTCGTGTAGATATTTCTGAATGCGTTCGAGCATTCCGTTCTACCGGATATTGGAAAAATAAACAGGCCGACGTATAGAGCCCCCTGCTTTATATTCTGCCTCTGCTTATTTTTATGAGCCATACGAAAAGCGTATGAGCGGGAAAGAACGTATCAGAATTAAAAGATCTTCCCGCGATTCGCGCGTCCCTGCTCCTCTTTTTTTACGGCGGTGATGCTGCGCAAGACGCATCTCTCCTTTGTGCGTCCCGTTCTCGAGAATACGCTTAAAGCAAATAATAACTGTAGCGGCCGGTTGGCTCGGATCAACGCGATCACGGGAGATTTTCACATCCCGCGGACTCCTTCCTGGAAAAGAATCGCTCTCGAGTCTTTCTCTCTTTCCATCGGAAACGCGCATCGTGACGCTAATCATCGTACGGAAAGCTAATCAAGATTTATAGGCCGACGAGGCAAGTATCGCCAGCGGAACAGGCGCTATTATTGGCTTGCAACGTAGCATCGCCTCGTTAAAGAAGCGCGTTTCTGCTTGAGAGCTTTCAACCCACGCGAATGGTCATCGCTCTCAAATAGGGGATCCGAACCACCGCGCCGCGCCGGACAGCGCGCCGCTCGGAGGCTCAACCTCTTGCGTCAACCCCGAGACGCGTGCCAGCCGATTCGCGCTACCTGTGTCTCGTTGGACGACGGAACGACCGGCGATAAATGTCACGTATGTGACACGGCGGAATTGCGTGAATTGCTCCGATTGTCACGCAGACGTTTTACACCTCACATTGCGCTCCACGCCTAATTCCGTCTGTCACCATTTTTTCCAAATGAAGGATTTATCGCGACGTTCATGACCATATCCGTCTCAACGACCTCTCTACTGGAATCTCTACGAGCGAATTCGTCATGATGACATTTGCATCAATTTTCAAGGAATATGTTTGTGGAATTTAAAAAAAATATTATTTTATTTTATATAAGACTATTTTTTTAACATTAATTCTCTGCGCGTAAATGCTTTTGATGAATTAAAATAAGGACGATGTTACATTAATGCTAATCCAGTTTATTATTAGTTGCGCGGCTGTTTTCTTTTTCACACGTTTTAGACTTTATATAAACAGTCCGTTGGATTTTCTTTCGCCCGCTTCTCTCTTTTTAACGTTGTAAAATAAATTTCACTCTCGCTTTCTTTAAAGTGTGTTTATTACACGGCGCGCCGCGGTTATTCACGGCCCTACAAATTGTTAATACTAAAAATAGCGTGTACGTCATATCAGGCAGAAGGACAGGATGGATGCGCGTTGCTGCCCCAAATTCCGCGGTATTATAGGTTGTTTGCGTTCGTATGCCTCGGAAAAGCATTCATTCCGAAATAGCTTGTAATTTGCGCGATATACATGTCATTTCATTGATTGAGTGAAATTTTCAGAGATCTTCTCGCTTGTCCCGATGATGATGTAGAAATAATAATGAATAATAAATTTAGTTTAATTAGTAATTAGACTCGCTCAGAGTACAAAGTTTCAATGACATCAACGTGTTAAAATACAACGTTACCGGGATGCAATTTTGGGAAATGCGGTTTAGCATCAAGAGCGTGTTTAAATCACGCGTCTGACCGCATCTCGATCATCTCGCGAACATTTATCAACGCCTCTCTAACATCGTAAACTGATTTATTGGACGCGATTAATAGCCATTCCCTAACAGCCGTTGAACGGCGGCGTCTATGATAACGGTAAGTCGCAATAAGCGCGTTTAGTTAATTTACAGCAATAAAGTATATCGATCTCGCAGCGTGTGCCAGTGCAATCTACGTGTTTATGATGATGGCCTGTGTTATATGTGATAATATTCTTAACTCCATTAACTGTTAACATACGCACCTTACCGATATACTGACGGATTAAAAATTAGCTTCCTTCACGACACGTGTCCGTGCGCGCGTGAATAAAAAATGTAAAATAAAATAAAATAAAATACGTAATTGTTCTTCAACGGTTCCTTCTCGACGGCATTTTTCATCTATCGTTACTCCATTTTAGAATTACAGTTTAGATGTAAACTATGATCAATCAAATGTCGGTGCTGCGCACGATGCAAGTAAATATAGCGATGACAATCTGCATCAGCATGCTCCGTCTTCAATTTTATCGAAATCGGAAATCTATCCGGTAGCTACGAAGCCTCCCACATCATTTTAAGATCTCCAAGCTGCATAATTAGAAAAATTCCGCCGTATATTACTTTAGTCGATTAATTTCCGCGATACCGAAGTCTCATTAATACGTATAACGGATCGTTCCTCATCATTGCAAGCATAATGATGCTATAATCGTTCAATTATGTCTCGCGGGACACTTGTTAATGCGTGCTGATGACTATCTGCAAATTGCGGACACGCCTGCATCGCACCGCGCTTCGCTGCTGGTATCGCGGTACCGATCTCTCCGAGAAGTGAATTACATGCGAGCGGTGTCTTGCCGAGGATTACGCAGCATTGACGCATACGCGATTATGAAACTAACACGGTGTCGCGCGCGTTCTATTCTGAAAGGATCAGATTCCTGTCTCTAAATTAACAGACGCTTTTGACGAAGTGCGTTTCTCGTCGTTATCAATCTTTGTCTACTTTTACGCCGATTTTCGGACAATTGCGGCGAAATCTCTGCGCGAGTGCGCAATAAAACATCTCATTGTTAGATCAACGCTGCGGTTAATTCGGTTCTCCAAATTGCCAGGCGCCGCGATGTCGTCGATAAACATCGCGATAATACTAATAGTATTTTACCTCTCGGGGCCGGAGTCTGACCCACATCTCGCCCGTCTGATAACGACTTTTTCATTAACGCGGGATCAGCGCGGGATTTATTCCGCGTCGCAGTCAGTCCATCAAAAGATGTTTACTTTCCGTCGCGACGCGCGTCGGAGAAGATTATTAATACGCTCGCCCGAAGTAGAACAGTAGTCGGATAGGACTTCTTAGTCACCGTTTTGTTTTGATGATGCAACTGCATCGTGGGAGTTTTAATTACGCCCGTTAATTTTGCTACTGTGCTGACGACTTTGATTGCAGCGGCGGAAGAATCAGTGAAAGGCGCAGTTTACAAATTGATATCGAATCTGCCGTTTATGGAACCAAATTACTTTCGAGAGTTAGAGTGAATCTTGAGAAAAGAGTGTAATCTTCCTAAGAAAGAAAGAATCTTCCTGAAGGATTGATATCAGTAATACAATTTTATTTAATTTTTATCTGAACCAAAAAGAAATTATTATAATTTATTAACACATTTTATAGAAGATATTTTATTAAAACTAAAACAAGCTGAATTATTTTCTAGACACTTTCAGAATAAAATATAACAAATTTCCGTAAAATAAGTGTTTCGATAATTCATCGTCATGTTTCCTGGCTCTTATGTTTTCCAAGAAATGTCTATAAAAGTTTTGCGAAACGCTGCGCGCCGAGTACACTTCTACTAAATCGTACGAAACGCAGCATAGAATGTTGATTTTCAGATCGTTTTAAAAACTTTCGTATTTATCTCACGAGATGGAGATAAGTCTATTCACACTACACGTGCGAAGGGACGGGGTGCCAAGGAATATTTGAAACATGCTCGTGATACGCTCCATTTCATCAAGGTGACATTCCATCGCGCGGAGATAAGAAACAATCTGTAAAGTCATAATTTGAAATTTTTACTTCACGAAGACTACAATCTTATTTTTCATTCACCACCGTCGCAATTTCCGAGGCGATCCAACTTAACGCAAGAAAAATGCCGGCAAATCTCTTAAAAATCATCTCTGAAACTTTCTCGAACTGAAAATCAATCTCTTTAAAAACTTTGCCATCAAAATTAGGTCTGAGCCTTTCATAGCACCGTGCAAGAGTGAATTACGGGTAAAGTTCTCCGCTAACATTTTCCCGCTGCACTGGACGTTCGTCGCAGCCTTGTCGCATCGTATGACTTACACTCTGCAAGCTGGTAATAATTTATCTATCGCGTACGCACGGAGAAGTCAGCGCTATTAAAATAGCACAGCCGATGAAAGTTGCAATATTACCATATATACGAGTAATCGGCACGCCGAGCGACAAGGTTTGCGATTTGTTAGAGTGAAGAGGTTTAAAGGGCACGTGCGTGCGCAAGTTTTCGAGATATTTCTCGGCGCTCTTCGACGGACGAGATTTTCGACGCTGCTGTTTTTTCTTCGTTTCATTTTATTTTATTTACTTTTTTGTTTTACGCGCTTTATCGGACGAAAACGTACACGCTCGCTCCTTCGTTGTTAATCGCCGCGCGATATCCGTTGCATTGAGTTACGAAGCCCCTCGTGATATAAATTGCTCGACTGTGCTAAAAATGTGACTTGATGATGCTTTCTTCTCGGGCTCGCAGATATAATGCGAGCACTGAGCGAGCCGTTATAAAGGAAAAAAAGAGCGGCTTGAAAAAAAATCTTGATTTTAGTCGGTTTTATTGTATCAATCCGAGGCTATAAAGGATTTTCATTTATCCGAGAGATAATAAACAAGAATTTATTCAATTTCTATTTGTTGACCTTACACGATATCCCGATCACGATGGATCGAAGCGTCGCCCTCTCCTCGGATTTATACAATTTGCGGATTAGGCAGATAATAACAGACAAATCGCTATTTAAGTGGTTGGTATTCCCATCGTGCAGGTCGCGACATCGGGATATCATCACGCGTTCGTACTTGTCAAAGTTCGTCGGCGGATAATTCCCATGTTGTACATACACATGTATGTACGCGTCTCGCATTTTTTTCTCGTCGCTGACTTCATCATTAAGCTCGAACGATTCTAAGAACGGTCAATCTTAATCAATTTTTTTACATTAAACTGAACAAAAGAACTTCGTTCGATTGAACGAAATTGTTTGATTGTTCATATGTGAGTACTTTAAAATCTGCATTAGTACAGATATAAGATCAATTGTTAATATTAAAAATTTCAAATCCTACTCATTAAACTTTAAGAATATAAATTTTCCAAAAATTCATGAATGTAATTATGTCCTACGTTCCTAATATTTTTGAAAAACATGAATAATGCGAGAATTATCGAGACAAAAATTTATTATAATAAAGAACGAAATAAAATTTAATATTTTCCCGTAGCAATCACTTTGATGTAAAAAAATATGCCTGAATGCGATCAAATGTATGCGATCAAATATATTTATTTATGTTACTGACGAGAATTTTTGAGAAAGAAGGTGGAGAAGAGAAATGATGCGATTATTCGCATTCCTTTTATTTCTTTTGCAAATTTCTTATTGACGAATGACATCAGCGTCTGATAGCGATTTGATAAGATATTCAAATTTACGTCTCCGTTCAGCAATCGCGAAAGAGAGATTAAACTGACAATCGTGAATGAAAGTAAGAGAAAAATGCAATTAGCGTTGTATTTTGAAACTCATTTATTATCAATTTGTCTGATAAGAGAGTTTCATTAGTCGCGTGTTGTAGTAAATTTAATTTCAGACATTGACATTCGCAAACTACAGCTTTGGACATTAAATATTTCAGTATTAAAAAAAATTATAAAGAAAAGAAAACTGCTGTTATTTGTACACAGTTGTTCTACAGTTTAACGTAATTATAATTTATGACTTTGTGACAATTTCTGTTTCCGTATAACTCGTACGACTCGTAAGACCAGTTGACAGCTATTTGTACAAATGGACAAATTCGAGCGATCTCTCACTTGTCACGGTCGCGCTCACTCTCAAGGAAAATCGGCAAAAGAAAAAAGAAATCAATCGTGCGCAATTTACGGCGCCAATCAACAATCTACAACCACTTACTCGAGAACGGCGAGACTTGGTCTGGTCCAAATTGAGGACTATCTCCTTCGATGACCGTCGGTTCGCATGTGCCTCGTGCGGCCGGGAACGACTGCGCGATTGTGACGAGAGAAGAAAGGAGAGAAAAAATATTTAAAAAAACAATAATAATCGATATAAGAATCCGCGGGAAGAGGGCTCGGCTCGGCTCGAGACGTGGGATCGGCTCGCGATCGAGGAAGATCACGGGAGAGAGAGAAAGAGAACACAGCCGGTGCTGGCGGCTCGAAAGCGCGAGCCTAACTGACCCGCGGAGACGAGAGGTAAACGCAAGCTAAACTAAGTCTCGGTATCACAATTCGGTTCGAACCACCACGCGAGGAGCGGAGAGCAGCGGCACGGCCGAGCGACATGCGTGAGACACGATCGGCATGGTCCACCACCCACCGGATCTCCTTGCCACAGCGTCGTCTTCCGTCGTCCCCGTCATCGCCGAGGATGACGAAGGCGCGGATGATGACGGGTCGCCGAAGGCGAACCCGCGAACGGTGCGCGTATCGTGGCCGCAAGATTACGAGGAAATCGCGTAATCTCGATAGAATAAAATCGACGAAGGACGAAAGTGACATTTCCCGGGATTTTTCCGACGCGACGAATCAACCGCGGTCGTTATGTGGTAAAAAAAAAACAATCTACATTTTTATCTCAGAGATACCGTAAGATTTTTGGGAAGCTGCGGACCGGTTGCCTAAGCCTCTCGAAACGCCAACCCTAGGCCCTATAGGCGAAGCTATCCTATTTCTAGAACCAACAGGCGAATCGCTATCGGGCACTTCTATACGAAGATACCGGATAGCGTCTATCGTCTTTTCCGGCACTAATCCCGTTTCTAGGAGTGCATATAATTAAGGTCAAGAATTGGGTACTCATTCGCCGTACTTGATCCCAGATGGGAGGTCAATCTCTCTATCGCCTCTTTCTCTCGTTCTTTCTCTCTCGTTCGGTAGACACGCGCGCTCGGCGACACGATCGCTCTCGAAATTGCACTCGGGACCAAATGGGAAAAAAAAATCTATTCGAGCAGCTGGCGGATCTGGAGCACGAGTCTGACTAAGGATCGGATAATACTGAAATATATATCGTTTTCATTTTGCCGACCGAATCTCCTGCGAGCGCACTTCCGACGGTATTCGTCATTGTCGAGACGCGTGCAAAGCCCGGCGATTATTCGGGGATAAACTTTATGGTACGGATGTCGAAAAATCCGCGCGCGCGGGTTTTCACAAAGAAACGCCAAGGAGTTACTTTCAGCTTTCGATATCATCGCGCAAGGAATATCCCGCGATGTCTTGATAATGGAAAATCTTGCGAAAACAGAACAATGAGAGTCTTTTTGGATGGAAAAATAATTGCGGCGTTATTGCAAGTTATTCTGATATGCAAGTTATATTCTGATATTGGTCCTCTTACATCCAGTCTCTTCTAACTTTCATTCAAACTTCGTTTAAACACTAATAAAACTTAAACGAATATATACGCGCGCCCGCTACGAGAAAATGCGAATGATGCAGATCGAGAATCGTTATCGTATTATGATTATGGATAGATTCGCGGGACTGAAATGTTGATACCTCACACTGATAACAATGACGTTCGCACGCAAACATCTCTAAATATAAAGCAGATGAGCTTTTTCAAGCAAAACCAGAGTATCTTTCGCGCCCGAAGAAAAAAATCAACACGGAGCATATTTTCGCATTCCCGCCTCGTTCTTCTTCTCGCGATCCAATTTCGAAGATCAAAATATTTAAGACGATTTCTCGCCTTGACGCGAAAGCTTTTTGAATCGCGCTCGTAAATGATTCGCGCGATATGCGAAATACCGGGGCGCTTATCGAATTGTACGGTTGTCACGTCGACGAACGATTGTGATAACGGATAATATAACGCTCGGCGGCTTAATTGACGATGACGAATTCACCGAGAATGCCGGCAAACGGGCATTAATGTAAATAAACCGACCGCGCGAATCGCAAAGAGTCGCGACGACTTCGATTGGAGCGCGAGAGAAAATCCATCGAACGGTAAGGATGCATACCACGAAGGATTGAGAATTAATTAATTATCACGAGCGTCGCCGATTAAAGCCGGTAAACGTGCGTGGTGCTATTTATAATGATTGACTGTCCAATCTTAATTATTCATTGTTTCAGATCGACATTGAGTAAAAGAAGGAAGATGTTAATACATGGAAATTGCCCCGAGGCGATCGCTAATGATGCAAATTGATGTGACTTGATGATGCTGTAACGTTTAAATCTCCTCGATGTTTTATCAGGAATTTCTCGTAACATAAGCGAAATCTGAAAATAAAACTTTTCAGTTAATAAAACACCTTGCAGGCACTGGTCCTTCGTTATACCATCTACACACGAAGCGGGGAGCAGTTCTAGAAATATTTAATATTCGGTATAAATGAAAAAAAAAATAACGCTGGTACAGCTTTTGAAATTTCAAACGGTAATACATAAGTAAAGTAAAAAAAAAATAACAAAAAAATTGGGCTCGTCCGGGATTTGAACCCGGGACCTCTCGCACCCTAAGCGAGAATCATACCCCTAGACCAACGAGCCACTTCATACGAGGTCGTCTTTCTAGAGTGTATATAACAGAAGACCTTGTGCTCCATTTATTGATACGTTAAATTTAATTATTTAAAAGTATATAATCTTTAACGTGTCATTTCTTAAGCTACGCTAATCGTCTCTTACCAGCTGAATATCCTCTCTTCGCATCTTAAGAAGAAAGCAGCATCAATTGAACGTATCTTGCTTATGAGCCTCAGTATAATTAGCGATTATCTTCGATCGACATATATAAACTGCATGTCGTTCTCTTGTCCGCTGTTAATTACATAACAAGATAAAGTCGAGATAAGATCGCTCCGGTGGAACTCTTTCTCACGAATCGGACGGATCGTCAAGAAACGCCGGCGGCGATTCTCAATCCGCGTTTCTGATTGTGCTAACGTTAATTGCACAGCTCTTTTTCTCATCTTCTGCTTCTGTCATGCTAATCTGGAAACTCGTCCCGAAAAACATCCGTTTAATTCGCTTATAATAACATGGTGCGCGGTCAAGTTCGCAACGTAATTTCATTTCCGTCGTGATTCCTGCAATCGAGAAGTTCATAAAACACTCACAAAATTTGCGCAGCACAATAAACATCATACAAAAGTCAAAGTTGATGTGATTCCAACAAGTTAAATTTTCCACGCCGGCTAAGAAAGCAAACTTAGCTCCTCTCGGTCAGCTAAACTGATCGTTACTCGAGAATAAAAAATAAATAAAATCAACGAAGTTACGAGGCGCTACCAAAATAAGGGAATTTATATAAAATAGATTTTATTAATTTGAAAGTATTAGTTATCGCGGCAAAACTCAATTTCAATCCCTGGAAGTGAGCATTTCTTTCTCTTTTTTTCTCTCCTTTTTTCTCGGCGTCAGTGCGCGTCACGTATATTTCTCATTTCAATGCGACTTCAAATTCTCATTTCCCTTCAGTCAGTCGTTTGTTTAACGTGCGTACCCATATTTCACTTTGATTATGTTACACCTCGTTCCGGAGCGACAAGCAGCAGCTTGCAGCATTCGCGCGCGCGTTCATATATTTCCATCTCACAAATAGATCGACCGCTTCGTCTTCTTTTCGCCGCCGTGTTGCAAGTTAATGTAACGCCCCTAAAAATGTGGGTCGCGCATACAGCAGGAGGATCATTTTTAAGTATCCATAAATTTTTGCCGATGTAGTATATATATATATATGTATATATAGGTCCTCGGGTCGTGACAGAACATTCTTGCGGAAAGAATTATGACCCTCGCAGCCCTCAAAATGCGCGTGCGTTTCGAGCACCGTGATAAACCGAACGATTATTTTTACTGTCGATAAATCATTATATACTTTTACGTAAATTAGATTTCTTTTTATATAAATAAAAAAATGTTGACCAGAAACTTGTTATTTGATATTAAGGTCCTTATATACATATATTAGAGAAACGATGTTATTCAGGCGCCGTGGCTTAGTTGGTTAAAGCGCCTGTCTAGTAAACAGGAGATCGAGGGTTCGAATCCCTCCGGGGCCTATATCACGAAGGAAGATCCTGTGTGATTTTTTTAATCTTTTTTTTGCATCTAATTTTACCATTCTCGAAGTATGCGTGATTATAGATCGCTTTTTTACTAAATTATGTTTTCTGTATTTGAAATAAATATATAATCAGATGTAGAAAGAAAGAAAGAAAATGAAGGTATATGTAGATTGAAAGAACAAATTTTGTATCAATTCTCTTTCTCTCTGTCTTTCCTAGTAGCAATAATGATAATACACTAATTAGATATTGGATATCGATATATTGGAGATATTGGAGATATAATGGAATCTATGTTGTGTAAGGTAAAACCAATGTTAGCTATAAATTAAATGCAAATGTTAATATTGTACGTCTATTGTACGTTATAATAAAATCAATACTGGATAAAGACAGAGATTCTAACTTTCGCCAGCATTATTCTCTCTTTCTCTCACTCAAGGATTTCCGTAAAGGAACAAATGTCTCCATAATAATTTCGCGAGAAGCAACGATTTCTTGTTGACATATTGACACTGTCAACAATGTGAATATTTTACTAACATATTTCTATGAAGTTGCTATTTTATTGTTCTGCTGTATTTGATAAAGTAGCCATCGTGCATTAAGATTTATAAAAACTTCACCGAGATCGTAATGAGATTGTAGACTGAACTCGGCTCGGTGAAGGCACATTCGAATTCGCCAATGGCATTCGTTCTGTCCTAGACCGTCGGGGCAATAATAGAATCTAATTTCCTGCTCAAGGTATTGTACATTCGCGTACGCCCGGTTCCCGGTAAACTCGGCATAAACGCGGCCTACGGTTCATAAGCCGTTATTTATAACCGCTTAACGCGTAAGATCAATTGCGGCATTGCGGGTGTCTAAAGGCATTCGGGGGGGGGTCTAAATTAAAGCGCGGTCATCGCTCAGGTATGTGTGAAAATTCGCTCGCGGCTTTCCAGTCGAGCGAACGAAAGAGAACTGCCGTATATATTAGGGATTAAAGAAATCGCCGAGATCGAGAAAATTTACATCAGGGCGCGATTGCATCTCGTCGGTCACACCACGTTTTGCAATCCACCGTTTATTGATCCGTTCTCTAACTCGAGTTATTGAAATCTCGCCGTTGCGATACGCGTGCGAGAAACGAGACACGCCTAAACGCTGTTAACGTTTCCGTTACACTGTCGGCAATCCCTCGCAAACCTTGCGCTCTTTAAGAGACTGTACGAGAGCGATGACCCGCGCGACACGAGATAACTGATCTTCACCGTGACTTATAAATCTGTCAACCTCAATTCCGCACCTCGCTCCGCTGGAAAATAGAGCGTACGCTTGCATAAATTAGAGCGCGATCGCCTTTAAATGATAATGTCGATTTTATCGAAGCGGCGTGATTCATTTATTTCGATGCGGGAAGCAACGCTGTTAAATTAATTTTTATTATTGTTATTTGTCACGCAGCTACACAGAGAAAAACATTTTGTTTATACTAAATTTAAATGTTTGTTTGACTAAAGAAACATTATTTTATACAAAACATTATTTCGTTGAATAAATATTTAATTGTTTCGTTGTATTAAATCATATTTAATAAAAAAATAATTATTATTAAAAAATAGTAATATAAATAATATTGATTTATATTAATATATATTATATAT
>VBVR01001958.1:0-25990 GCA_011638315.1 Tetramorium parvispinum
ATATTGATTTTTAGTACAAAGTAGATCCAATATATATATATTGGATCTACTTTGTACTAAAAATCAATATTTAAAAGTTGTGAATATTGATCTCGGTCTCTTCTTGTACGTTGATATTCCTTGCCGCGACAAAGTCTCATTTATATTTGAATTATCCTTACACGAAAAAAAATCACACAAATAATTAATAATGCTTTAATACTCACGCGAAATTACATCTTGAACGGTTGGTTTGGCCATTGCTCCGAATCGGATGATCCGAAATTGACCGGTATTGTAGCTGTTGATAATGAGAAGCGACGTTAATAGGAAAACTAATAACGCGATTAGCCATCTTCGTAGTCGCAGACCTCCCTTTTGTATCTTAGTTTTGATTAATGCCGTGGTAGATTCACACTCATCGTTCACAGCTTTTTTGCCGCCGCGAAACAGTGCCTAGCAAAAAAAGTGATTGTTAATATGTTGAAGTTCCTTTAAAGCTAATATGCGCATGGTAATATTCATCAATTAATAAATGATTTAACATAAGTTAGATAAGGGCTAACGAATCACGCTGGATGTACGTGCTGTAAACAATATTGAATTAAATTAAAAATATGTATACATACAAATATTTTGACCTGTAATTAAATCATCTTCAGTGTGACAAAGAAAGTCGTTACAACTTACAATATATAAAAGATAATAATCGCTATAACATATAATAGTTACGCCGTATTTTTTTAATTGTTACGCTGATTCTTGTATGCGATATAGTTGCATTGATTCTCATGTGGTCTCGCAATCGATGTAATTTCTATTATTGGGCATGAGACAGGAAGCTGGAGTTCTCTCTGACCCAAAGAAAGTCGTTACGATTCGGGATGAGTTCAGGTCTTTTACCACAATGGTCGCACCAGAGTAAGGAAGGTGGTTGTTGGTGACTGATGCTCACGATGTACCCAACTCTCGCTTATAACTCCTCGCGCCACACCCTAGCGAACTGTATCGACTTACAGGTTGAACTAAGTAAGGGTAGTCAGATATGACGACAACTTAGCGTCTGACGCAGAATGGGCGGTTACACAGCGTCTATTTTCCATGCTAGGAGCGGCTTTTTATTATACACAGAAGAAGGCAATGGCAAACCACTTCGGTTTATTAATATCCAGAAAATCATTATGGCGAGGAAACCAATTTTTGAGCCAGCCAGTCGCTGGAACTATGATGTATCGCTCCACCTTGATGGCAGCCGAATAGAGTGTATTGCTTCAATCAGGTACTTGGGATGCTTAATCACTGAAGATTTAGATCCCGACGGGAAGTTAAATGTAGGATAGAATTTGCTCGCGCTGTCTTCAACAAGATAAGATCCTTCTTCTGTGATAACAACCTTAACCTGAAGCTACGGTGGAGAATGGTCAAGTGTTATGTCTAGCCTATGCTCATGTATGGTGTCGAAGCGTGGACCCTCAAAGTGGGAACACTGAATTGCCTGGAGGCCTTTGAAATGTAGTTGTTCGAAGACGGATGCTCTGAATTTCCTGGGACGATAACGTAAGGGTGATAACGTGAAAGTCTTGGAAAGAGTAGGTACGCAGCATGAATTGATAACACAATCAAATGCAGAAAGATTGAATATCTTGGCCATGTCCTAAGAAGTGAAAAGTACCATCCGGATAGGGCACATGAAAAAGAAGAATATATTATAAGTTGTAACAACATTCTTTATCACACTGAAAATGACCTCATTATAGAAAACCTCATTATAGAAATATGTACATATGTTGTGTAGATAGTTTTTAATTTAATACAATATTGTTTATAGCACATACATCTAGCGTGGTTCGTTAGGCCTTACCTAACTTATGTTAATTAATTTATCGAACTTAAAAAATTCTATATTTGATTAATAAATAAAGTTGAAATAAAATTAAATCGGCTTTTAAGCTTCTCATAAAAAGATTAATTTTGTCGTGTAATTTAGCTAATTTTTTTTTGAATTATTAAAATTTGTATTTAAAATTAAAAAAAAACTCTCTTTTTCTTTCGTAAATTGTATTGAAAATACCTTGATTAATTGGAAGACTAAAAATCACAAAATTAGCTATAACTATTATATTTTGCTACAAACATGCATTACAATTGAAAATGTGCAAGTATTAAAAATAACGCAATTAACAAATGCTTCCCATTTCGTATGTTTAATAATTAAATTTTCAGACAAGTAAAACTAAAAGTTATTATAACGAATATTCATTATTCAATTTTGCATAATAACATTGCATGAAAGCACAGTTCATATATTCTACTGTAATGTTGTGTGTTGCCTGATGTTGATCACATAATTAAATATAATAATAATATAAAGCCCCGCCCTTCTGAGTAAAAAATATGTACTCTTGCCTACATAACTCTATTTATATTTAATTAAAACATACAAAAAGCGAATATATAATTTATCTTAACAAACATTTTTCTTTATCGTATTTTTTATTTCATGCAAAAAAATTAATAAATATTCTGATAATTTTGGCCTACATTATTAAAAAAATGTTTTGATTAATATATTATTTTATTAGATCGATATACATAAAGAAGAATACTGCTAAGATGCCAATAATTGCTCACGATAAAAGAAAATAAATGTGCATAGCATGCACATATTAGAAGAAATTAACATGCATTTTGAGATATAAGAAAGAAAGATTTATTTTACCTCCTCGAAAGAGTGGTGTTCACGCATAACAGAACGATTGCATACAAGTACTTTCGTATACGTAAGGTAAAAATGCACAATCAGTATATACATTATGTCCAGTACGTTAGTTTCTACGAGAGCGATATCACTTTCAATTTAAACATCTGTCTCGCTAAACTGGCTTAAATTGGAAATCGCGGAATAAAATGTAGGCTCCGTATCTCTCTCGTCTGTATACAATACAAATACAAAAGAAATATATTATATCGTTATGCTATAGCTTTGTTTGCCATTATTGCATCGGAATTTCCTCACGAAGAACAGCAGCTTAGGAGATAGAATTAAATTGAGCAGTCTTGGTCCTTCCATTTCCCGTTCTTCACTCTTTGCAATGATCAAGAGTGTCTTTTCATTTCCTTTATGTATATCGTCCCGCCGACACGATTACTTCATTGCAAAGCTCATGAACATCGTGATTCGCATTAAAAAGCGCCTGAACAAATACATCACAAAGCGCAGTATTTTGCAAGGGTTAGTCTGTAGTGCAGCACGCACGTTAGAGACTTAAAATGCGTGAACATGTCTACTTTGCGTCGAAGCAGATGCTTTTCCTCTCAATGATTGTCTATCTATGTGAGTTGAGGAATTGGCAAAAAAGGTATCTCTCTTTTCGTTGTTTCTCTTCTTCTCTTAACGGCCAGACTCACGTTTCTTCTACGAAGTCGCGATATGTTCGTGTGGTCCATGAATTTCGCCCTGATGATTACGAGAGATTATGACAGATTATGAAGTTGCACGATGAAGAGCACGATTATTTCACTATGCAAGCTAGCTCCCACGTTGATATTTCGCGTTTAATTTAGCGCCCGTTGCACGGACCTGGAAGACTTCTGGAATGTTGACTGCGGAACGTCTGCGAAACGTCGCTGCCATTTATATCGGTATATATAATTATATATCGTTACACTCTCATTTAAGGGGCGTTTCGGTTTAATCGCCACGACTTGTTTCTATTTCTCAATTCGACACGTGTGTCAAGCGAGATAATCAGCTTTTGCACGGGTGACGAGACTGCTCCTCCGAGATGCTGGTCAGCTTGTGTTTATTGTCCAAATAAATTCATATTTTCTCGATGCTCTCTCGACTCTCGATTTTCATGCTGTTTGATCGAACTTCGATTTTAGATCCTCGTATCTACACAGAGAGAACAAGATTTCTTTAGAGTTAATAAAATTTACAAAGAAATATATGCTTTGGAATAGTCGAACAAAACTGTTTATTTGAAAAAACAAATACAATTATTTTATTTGTTAAATAAAATGCATCATTGTCAGAAATTCTTTTTTCTTAACATTATATTAAATTATATATATATTTTTTCAGTTAAATAATTTTATGATTTTATTAAAATAATTTTGTTTCGGTAGATTTTTATAATAAAGATAATATAATAGAACATTCATATAATATAATGTTAATGAATGAAATAAATAAATCCAAACAAATAGAAACAAATTATTCAAAGAAATCGTTCTCTCTGCGTATTTCGTGATCGCCAGTCTCTTCTCTAGAAATATTGAATATACATACCTTTTTCATCGATATGTATAATAAAAAAATTACTGGTCACAGATAATCCGGATCAGGTCTCTATGAGTTCGTCAAGCGGCTGGAACGAGACTCTTTCTTCCATCCGTAATTATAATACTTGTATCGCCGTAACTCTTCCCAAACGATAACAATTGCAGACCTCAGCACTATCTCTTCTGTCTCTTCTCCGTTGCGCTTAGCGTCTTGCTCATTTTTTTCTTCCTAGATCTATTTGGTTGTGTATTATGTTTAATGATATATACATCTCCACAGAAGGCGCATACATCGATTGTATTCCTGAAACGTTATCGGCTCTTAGTTACGTTAATACATTTTTGCAGAGACATATTTTTTCTTCTGCGACAGTTGATAAAATTATTTTTAAAGTTATATATATATATTTATTAATATAAAAAAGTTCGATTAGAAATGCCTACAAGTATGAAGTTGGCTGCGTTCAGAGTTTATCTTTTTCTTTCCAATATGGAAGACAGTAGAAGGAGTAAGATAAACTCTGAATACGGCCAACTTCATACTTGTAGGCATTTCTGTCCGAGTGTGTACAAAACTAACTCGCGAGTATGCTGCTCACTTTGTTTGTATAGAGTGTCTCAAAATGATCGCATGTCCGTACTTCATACAAGGACATCTTCATTACTGTGCGATAAGACATGCCTGAACGCGCCAATTTTCCACAAATTAACTGATTACTTTCCATTTAAAAACTATTATAGCCTCGACATTTTCGCATAAGAATTTTCGACTTAGAATGTTCCATAGACTCTGTTAGTGAAATTACATGCGATTTTTTTGGGACACTCTGTATACGGTCCATGAAAAAATTTAATTACAATAGTTTTTGTTTTTCTCGAATCAGAACGATAATATCTCGGATCCTACAAATACTTTATGAAGCAATTAAAAAATTTTATTTACGAATTCTTTAATTAATTAATTAGAATTGCGCATTCGTTTCTTTTAAATTCAAATTACATTATGAACAAATTATAAAATTTTGTAATCCTAATTTGATTTTAAAAATATTCGAACAGAATATTTTAATTAAATTAATTAATTTCTTATCTTATTTTAATTTTTAATTAATTATATAATATTTTTCAATTTTTTAAAAACTAAAAAGTGAAAACAGCAAAAATTTTTTAAAATTATTTCTTTTTGTAAAAAGAATTACTTTAAAATTAAATTTTTGTCGAGGTAAAATTAATTCTGTATTAATAAGATCTTTCGTAAATAATAAAAAATAAAACTTCGTTTCGTATTTTTAAATATTTTTAAATATATCTACATCTAAAATTGTAAGATGAATACTTGATTCCTCGAAGTCTTATTTGCTTTCCTTTAGTTATAATAATCCAATCTCAAAAATCCAATCTTAAATTTCAATATAAATAAATATAGAAGATACCTTCGTAAAAATTCTTGAAATGTTTCTCAGTTATCTACGTAAATAAATCACTTCTAGTTATCTATGTAAATATCTCTTTTTTCAGTTAGTTTGTTTCCATTCCAATTTGAAAGTAAAATAAACTTCTAGACAACGAGAATTTCAGAGCAATCGCATTTTGCTAGAGTAACATCGAGATTGTCAATGAGATATACGTACATTCGGTCGAATCTTGCGTCCTCGCGCATGTGAACTTGAAGAGATGAAACTCTCAAACAGCTGTTTTTAGATATCCACTATGATTTCGCAGATATAACGCGCGGCGTGCTCGAACGTGATGCATATTCAGCAATATATCTTCTTTTCAGTAACAACACCCAGATAGAATTTCTAAAATCTTCTTATAATGCAATTTGAAAAGTTGAAGCGACGAGGCGCCGTCGTTGCGCTCTCAATATTTTATTTTCCCGAGTAATATCGCCGACACTATCTTCCTCGACCGCACTTGTCCTATGCAGAATCCACCCTCTCGGAGAGACGCGAACATCAGCAGAAGATCATACGAGATCCTTTTTCGTCTTTTTCGCTCAGGGAGAGAATGTATAGATCGATGTTCGGCTACCGATCCGACGGCTTCTCCCTCCTCATCTTCGCGCCGATGTCCGGTCGCCGGGGTTCACGCGGGGGTGAAAGCGCAGCACGTTCAACGACCGACCCTCGGGGATGCTTCGGCAGGCGTTGCCGCGCCCCGGCGCGAGCTGGGATTTAACCGTGAATGCGTGCGGACGCCACGGCCGAGACTGGGCGAGAAGTGACGGGACGTGGAGGAGGACCAGGTTCCTGGTCGATAGCGGAGCACGCGCGTTCCTTCGGTGTGCGGCGACGAGAGGCCAGTGCACGCTGCACAGTTTGCCAGAATCAAAATTCAAGCCAAAACGAAACTAAATTATTCTCGGTCGCCGTGCTGACGTAACGTGTGGGACGTATAAATTATAAATTGCGTATATGCCAGATTTTTTAATGCGATATATCATTTTTGCATTGTTTTTATCTTGATATATCACTTTTAAATGATTTTGAATGTTAATCTGTAATTTTTGGAAATGCAAGTTTCCGCGTGTTGATTTTTACATAAATTGCACAAGTCTGGTAATAAAACGGCTTTAATACTATACTTTAAATACTATCATCGCTCTCAAATCGTATTAAAACTGATAAAAAAGAGTAGATAAACACGAGTTGCTAAAATACTTAAAGTAATTTAAGATTGAAAAGAATTTAGAACAGGTCTGAAAGTTTCGGGGAAAGTTTGAGTTTGAAATTACGAACGGTTCGACTACTAAATTCTGGACCGAGAAAATTCAATTGCGTCTCACTATGTGCATCTCACTTCTTTTGATACCGATTTATCGTTTGTTAATGATTATCAGGCAGTGCAATTTCTGTCAATTATAACTGAATTTGTTTGTTGCAAAATCACAAGATTCAATATCCGAAATAATGATTGAGTCTTAAAATTATTTAATTTTAAGATTTAACAATTTATACAAAATTAATCTATTTATACAAAATTATTTAATCTATAAAAATATAAAAAGATGAATTATATTGAAAATATCAATTATACAATTATACATTTCTCTTTATATATTTTTATTTTTTAAGATCCTTCACGTTTACTATATAAAATATTTGTATACATTTTTTCATGTACATTCTATTTTCATCCAGTTAGAAAATAAAAAATTAATTATACCTCTAAGTGATTGCATTGAGACGTACATACATATGTATATTTCAACCTTGTATGCCACTATGAGTGCAGCGATAAATATTATCGTTTGATTAACTACGACTGATAAATCTGTAATTTAAACAGACCAGTCAATGAGCGATTTGATAACATTAATGTCAATTGTAAGTAGAGCAAGAATATATTTTAATGCTTCAGTTCTGTCTTAAAAGATTGAAGTTGATATATGAAGCAACTGTTAAATTTCAAATCATTTAATAATTAAAGAAATAATATTCTCAGCATTAGGATAAATAAAAAAAATTGATCTTTCGGAAAATATCATAATTCTAATGCTGAAATTTTACATAAACGTAAGTTTCAATTTATACGTATAAAAATACTATATAAATTAATATCTGTTTTCGTTTTTATTTAAACTCTAATTATGTAAATTTAAAATATTCTTAATTTTCTATTGTAAAGAGATAATGTTTAAAGTCACTTTTAAAGTTTCATAAAAATTTTTATTCGCGATTTCTGAATTTTATAAATTACATGTAGCATCTTTTCTTCAATATTTACAATTAATAAATCATAATTATATTGCTTATATGTATATCTATACTTTTATCAGTAGCTGATAAATCTGTGAACTATGATGTTGACAAATGAAAAGTAGTAAATTAAAGAACAGATCAATTGTTTCAGATTTCATACCGACAGAGATATTACCTCGTGTAGATCAAACTTTGTCATATTTGACGTCATATATCTCTTCATATTGAAGCCAAATCAGGATGTATGAGGATTAAAAAAGTATCATTTAAAAAATTATAAAAAGATAGCATCTAATTATATTTCAAGAATATCTTAATATTATTTCAAGAAAAAGTGGCAAAAAAAAGAAGAAATACGGTTACGTTAAAATTGAAGCTGAAAAGAGGAAACGTAAACTCTTTTTTCAAACATAATCTAATTGAGTTTTTAGGAATACACTTTGCATGAATCTTACTCTTTTATATTATTCTTTAGACCAAAATATCAGTACAAACGATAAACAATTAGTAAATTTATGTAGCTGTTAATAATTATTTGTAAAATTGTAACATTAAATTAAAAGGAATATTAAAGAGATTCCGTATTAAAAACCATTACAAGACTGTAAGTTTTAATTGAAATTCTATAAATTCTATATTAAAAAAAGAAACATTGTAAATAAGCTCATAAATAAGCTGATTTAAAGCTCACCGTTTCGTCATCATAATAATGGTTTATTGTTGAAGTGATATAGTTATAATGATTCGTAACGTATTTAACTACAATGATAGGTCTTTTATCTAATACAGTCGTGTTTATACATGGATTATACAATATTTACAGTAACTTAAGATCGTACAAGCAATACTTTTCTTGGACAATTTCACAGGACATTATGCCAGGTCAATGGCCATCGGGATATTTTTTTTTTCGTCTGCGTCACTTAACGTTCTATTCGTACGTGTAAAGTATTTATACGGCGTGTACATGTGTGCGCGCCCCTTAAATGCGTATCAATCGTAAAATTACGAAAATTTTGGTAATACACTTATGATGTACATCGACTGTTCGCTAATCGCTTTGCTATATTCTTATCGCTCATTTATTCGCCACACATTCGCTATTTACAATACAGTTTTCTTCGCACTTTATTCGTTAAAAGGATCGTTATCCCGCGATATTTTTTTCTCTAAACGGAAAAAGAGATTATATTTTCCTCTACCAAAAGATTTGTAATTTTTTTTTTTTCATATGTCAGTAATTGTCACGTTGAATAAGTGGCGGGAAATTTTCCTAACTCTCGAAAGATCGTTTTTTTTCTTTTGCTTCTGCGTTGCCATTATGAAATTATTATTGTATTTATGTGTATCTTTATGAAATATATGTATAGGTTCATAAAAAATTATCTATAACATCGTAAAACAACTATTAACTCGGTTAGTTAAAGATCGGGATTATTGATTCGGTGAAATGTCTGACGCGGTTCACACATCGAACTTGCATCTCTCTCCTCGATACAAATAATTTACACACCGCCGCTATTAAGAATTACTCTTACACATCGAAGACAAATATTATCCGGTGATATATATATATCTTCCCATTCTTTCTAGCACGCCTCCTTTCCTTTTCGAACGTAAAAATATAATCTGATTTGATAAGTACAAAACGTCGATATGCTTCGATGCATCAAGTTCAATCGCTCTTTTGCTCTTTGGTCGAGTCTAGCTACCTCGACGACTAAAACGGAACTCGCAAGTTTCTCGGCACATCTCCCGCAGACGAACGAACACACTGTGCATTGTGTAAGTAGCAAGCAGCGATTTTTGATTTTTGCCGGACGCAACGTATACCTAGAGGAAGCGACACTTTGCTTCAAGTGACATTATTTCTTCTTTTTTTTTTCTGCTTTTTCCTGTCTTTCGTGGTAACGTTACGCGACGAGAAAGAGAGAGACATCAATGCTAAGATCATTGACGAGCTTTTCCGTTAATCTTTCTCTCTTTCTCTCTAACGAGAAATCAGATGAATTATTCTATCGACGAAGTTTTCACCGGAGGTGCGTATGTCTTCTAGTTGCACTTCCATTGTTTCAATTGTGTCGTCGTGTAGCATGTACCGCTGTAACATTCGCTGTGTTGGCCTTCGTCTTAAAAAGGAGAAGATACATAGAAGCCGTTTACACGAGTATTAATTTGTGAGTATGTACATATACATGTAGGATCGATTACACGTAAAATTTCATTTCGTATCAGTCATACTGATTACGACATCATTTGACATGCACGCAGACCTTTCAGAGTGGATTATAAAATGTTTAAGTGTACCGTGGCTATACATTAAACAAAGGAAATTATTTGGAAGTAAAATAATCGGCGCGACGGTTATAAATAAATCCTTTCGACGAACGGAATTCACGCTGCATAATAATATTTTCCTCCGCACGTATAAATTCAGTCATTCATATTTTCAGTAATTCGCATAATATAATTCTTTATCATTAAATGCCGTAAGTCTTTCAAATATTTCGCTTACAAATTTTATAACAACTGAAATTTATATGCAAGAGTTTCAATATTGCTTTTCTGCAAATGCGGAAAGTTTAAAATTAAAAAAGATATTTGTTAGCGAGCCAAATAATATTTTTCGCACACAGTGTTGGATATCTGTAGTTGACAATACAAGTATACCGTCATGTTTTCTAAGAAAAAAAAATATATCTGTTTCGTTACATATGCGATTTTATTAAATATTTGGTATTATATTTATGTAAAGAATTACATTTTTTTATGTGTGTGTGTGTGTGTGTGTGTGTGTGTGTGTGTTTTTGTGTGTGGATACGGTAGATGTACATAGACGATAGGTACCAGAATCGGAACTTCGCGAAAAAGCGAATAATAAATAAATCATAAATTAGTGCATGTTGTAAATGTGTGTGGTATACGTCTCATTGGCGATGCTTCGATCGTTCAATAACTGATTAAATAACGATAGTAATAATAATTATAATGCTACTGTCAGGTGCTATCAAGTTATTATTAGCTATTTTCAATTGACGTTTGATAAAAAAGCTGAATTACGCGTAATCAATAATATAAAAGATGCTTTATATATGTCATGTCGTTAAAATGTGTCGAATGTCGTAGTAATGTATATTTTACTTACATGGACATGCGTTATTTACTAAAACATCACAGATAAAAGATTAATATTTAAAGTCCTTCTATAAATTATTATTAGAGCATAATTAACTTTCTAATAATTACAATCGCGTTTGAAAAAATATATTAAAACATAGCCAATGATATAGTCATAATCTCTCTCACATTTCTACAAATTAACAAATCTTTGTTTTCAATCATCCATAAAATTGGAAAATAAATGACTTTGTCGGAAGTTTTCGATAATTTTAAACAGCATTTGATATCACTCCTCCAAACGGTAATTTCTCTTTTTCTTCAGAAAAATGAATAACATTCTATATAACTCATATAAATTAATATGGGCGGTAATATCTGCGAATACAAACAATTCCAATAAAAATCACAATAAATATTATAATAATTTTTACCATCATAATTTATTATAATATTTATTACAATTGTTATACTTTATTGTTATGGTTATAATTATGATAATAAATATTATAACATTTTTATAGCAAATGTAATGTTATAATATTCTTTATTATAATTTAATTAATATTTTAATTCTGTTAAATTATTAATATTTACAACGACAACACAAACATCGCCGATGATGTATGGAGGATGGACGTTTCATTAGCAACAGTACTAAGTGTTATTTTTTTTTTTAATTATTTCACTGTTTTCCGAGGCATTCGCAGACATTCGCAATACATCGCATATGCTATATCTCCTGCATATACGTCCATCCATGCGTGTAAACGATAATAAATTTATTATCATTATTATAATACTATGATACAAGATATAAGTACATTGGTTTAGTGATTGCAGGCTGCTCCTCTCATATCACAGCGAGGGGCGCTGCCGGGCCCGCTTCCTAAATTACACCTATACTCCATGTCATTCTCGCATTTGTTTCGTTCTAATTTCGCGTTTCTATCGCACGCATACACATCGCACGCATACACATCGCACGCATACACATCGTAAACAAACGGAAGCAACACATATACAATCGCGCGTATATACAACTCGCACAATTGACGCCCTATTGCATCAATACAATGTATGTATGTATACATATGTATATATATACGCATATAATCATGTATTTATATATTTATATTTATAATATATACGCATATACATATTAATATAATATTCCATGTATATATTCCGTATATATATACATATATATAAATATATATATTTAATATCGTTATATATATATAAGTATTTATAACGTAGCCTTAGATAACCCGGAGAGGTGACCACCGCTGTCGCGAATGGACGGTCGAACTGTGTCGGGGACGTGCCCGGTAAGGACGCGACGCCACGTGTCTTGCGGCTCCAATATGCCTACGCTCACCTTCCTCCCCCGCGAGCTGAGCTCAGTCTAGGCGTCGCGTCTAGCGCGGGGACTCCCGAATGCGAGGGATTCGCGAATCGTACGTAGATACGTATGCACGTTTATATGAGAGGCTCGATCAAGCACGCGCGCTGGATCAATATTTAAGCGGAACGTCTCGTCACTAGCCGCCCGCATCGCGGCGAGCGACGCGAAAGCTCGGCTTGAATAAACGATGAACGCTGCGAGCAGCAGCAGCAGCGATGACGCGATCGAGCCTCATCGCGTATCGAGAGTTTCCGAATCGAGGTCGAAACTCTCGGTGTCCTAGCCTACTCGGAAGCCGTCGACGGATCGATGGAATCTACCGACCCCTTTTACGCATATTAAGACTAGCGCGATAATAGGAACATGGTGTCTTCGCTTGCAGACATTGAAAACCACTACCGGGCGTGGGGAGGGGAAGGAGCGAGGAAAGGGGAGAGACAGAGAGAAAAGGGCGAAGGGATATGTCGTCACTCGTACGTGGAGAAATGCCAAAAGCAACTGGATCACCAAGCTACGCTCAGTCGCGCGACTGTCCCGGTGATCGTTCCGATCGTTTTCAGTTCCGAAGATTGTCTTCCTTCTTGAAATGCACGGATGCAGCACGGAAAAAATAGTCATGTTATGTATCGTAACCGATCCGATCGGGATTTGCGGAATTATCTTTAGGCGATCATCATTGCGCGATTGATAACTCTTCCACTTCTGATGATCTTGCAAGACCAGGTGAGTTGAATCTTCGTCAGTTGGGACGGAGGGATGGCGAGATCCAGACTACCCGCTCGTCTCGCGATTCTTCTTTTCTTCCTCTAAACTAATTCAGTCTGAGAGAATTGTATCGATTAAATTATCAGCCTCTTACGCGGCGGAGACTCGCCATTCGTGCAGTTAGATGGAAAGATATGTATCCGTCAAGTTTCACGCGGCCAATCCCTCTCCCCTTGCCGGTGGCGGTGGTAGCCGAGCCGTGGGCGGTGTCGCATCATTCTCAGTTCTACTCGGTGTTTCCCGGTCGAAGTGATGCTGAAGAGTGTCGCCGGTCCAGGACACACTGGCGGACGTCTGATTACCGCCGTTGGACGACGCGCCGGGCGAGTGCGAGGGCGACGGTGTCTGGAAGAGCATGGATCCCGAGGGTATCGCGGACTTGCCGTCCAGGGGCCCGTTACTGGTCGGTCCGATCGGCTGTTTATCCAGGGAGAAACCACCCCCGCCGGCACCGTACACCGAGCCGAACAAGCTTGCCGCGTACTTGCCCGCGCTCAAGGAATGGGGCGGTAACCCGTTGCTACTTTGAATCACCGAAATCTCGTTCAGCTGTAAGTAATGCACGCCGTCTGGTTAAGGTTTATTCGGGGGTAATTACCTACAAAAATGAAAATAAACGATGATCGTTCATGCGGCTCCCCGTGACACCTCTGGGGGTTTAATCCGTCAAACGTTCCAAGTTGAATCGTTACGTAAAGTAAAAAATTGCAATGAAATAAAAGTTTTTGCGAATTACTTGGACTTGATTGTAACACAAACTTGTAGCAAGATTTATGCATTCTCGACGTCTATAAAACTTGTCACGATAATTGTCTTTGAATTGTGAATAGCCTTTCGCTTCGGACGTTATAAGCAGCCATTACCTTCTGCTGGACGCCGTTAAGGAATGGCGCGGGAAGATACGGGTAAAAGAGGTCCGGTCGTCGTTGCAGAAACTCCGAGTCCTTGGGCGTGATTGGCAGGGGTGGTATATCCAACGACATCCGTCGGCCTCGACGTGACGTTCCGTTGGTGAACATATGAGTACCCATGTGCACCTGCAGATAAGAGAAACGAGAGAGATGATCAGAGGCGGTGTTCGCGCGTCAGATTTCGATCGGGTAGGCGTTGGTCTTTCATCGAGCTCGAGCGACGTTTACGCGTTTTGGCGTTAGTAGAAGCGGTAGCGGCTAGCTGGTGTTAGTACAGACTTTTAGGAAACTTGTAGAAGGGACTTAGACTGCTGACGGACAGCTAGAAAATTAATGTGTTATACCTTAAGGTTGCCTTTGGTGGTGAACGCCTTCTGACAGACGGTGCATCGGAACGGCTTGTCGCCAGTGTGAGTTCTCATATGAATCTGGAGCGCCGAAGATGAGGAGAAATTCTTATTGCAAATCTGGCACAAATGCTTGCTCTGCACGCCTGCAAATATAACGGTTTCGCTAAACTGCTCCTGACTTCGTAATGGTAAAGGATCGTTATTCCGTAAAAGTCTCAGTCTGAGGCTACGGATTATGAAAATTATAAGTGCGGTATAAACAGACCGTCAATCATCGTTTTCAAAGCTTTAGTTTTTTTTCTCTATATATAAACTAATAAAATAACATATGTATGTATCATAACACCGGAATGCGATGCCACCATAGCCACAAGAAATCCAACTTGCCCTGTATAAATGACGGAACAGAGTGAGCGTAACCCGCCACCGGCAATCCAGCGTGCACAAAGAAATCCCGAAGCGTGTGGAAACGAGTAATGATGGACGCAGGAAGCAGAAGGAAGAGGCTAACAAGCGTGTAGCGAAGCAGCAGCGTCGAGTACTTCAAACATCTATGTACTTTTCGTTAGCGAGAAGGCGACCGCCAATCGTGACAACGCGTTAGCAATGAGAGATCGGATCTGCTGAGCGGAAGCTGAATTTGGATAATACGGGTGGCGCTCGATGAAGAAGCAGATTGAGTTCATTTCTATCTTTCCTTTCCATATGAAAGCGATCGGAACGGGAGCGAAGTTATACTTACTGGCTGGTCTCTTCGGTGCCGGTAGATCTCCCTCCGGCGATCTCTTCACTGGTATCGTCGACTCAATGGACGTCGGTGGCATCGGCGGGGGTGGTGGAGGTGGCGGAGGTGGAGGCGGTAGGCTTGAATCGTCGACGCACATCGGACTTCTGGAAGTCTCCTGTTCCTGCTGCTGTGGTTGCTGCGGTTGCTGCTGCTGTTGCTGTTGTTGTTGCTGCGGCGGCGGCAGCGGCAGCGGCGGCGGTTGCTGCTGCTGTTGCTGTTGATGCTTGGGATCGCTGAACAGATGCGGCGGCATATCGCGAATCTTGTGAGTCAACATATGCTGCTTCATATTGCCCTGCGCATCAAAACACGTTCTATTGTATTTAATTAAGCAGTTGACTGTGATTCCTAGAAAAGAACAGTCGTGACATTGTCATTCGTGGGTGGCATCTGTGTGCAATATATTAGCGATCTGCGAGTGTTGCCATAGTTGAATACTATGGCATAGATACATGAGGGGGCTTTAGATTTTTATTTTAAATGGGACAATCAATTATATATTTATATTAAAGTTACTTTATACAAGGATTTCACGTTACAAGATACTTCTTTTTAAAACGGAGTAATTTGATGTTGCGTTGCATTCAATATTTACGTTTTCGCATTCTGATAAAGTTATCGCAAGTGTATCGCGCGGATGTATATACATTTTACTTAATTTTGCGATAATTATAACATGAGTTATTGAGTTGTTCAGTTCAATCGCAAGGAGGAAGAAATATTATTATCACGCAAGAAGATAATTGTGACTTGGCCGTGATATTGTCGAATCACCGGACGAAACGCGTGTACGCTTACTGGTAGAGAAGACTCTTACCAGGAAGACGTGGTCCGAGGGTAGAAGTCCGAGGGCGGGTGGCATCAGCGGGGGCAGGCGGACGGCAGGATAAACAGACGTCAGCCTTCGCCCCCCTCCTGTTCCTGTCCGCCCCCGGTTCTTCCGTTCCTCAGGCCGCCGCCGCCTGCGTTTCGGTTTCTCACTATTTCCGGCAGCCGATCTTGCCGGGTACGAGCGATATTGGGGATTGGGTTGTGAGAGGATCGGACCCTTCGCGGCGAAGGGTTGGTCCGCGCAGGAACATACTTGCTGACCGGAATCATCGTTCTGAAAGTACAGCAGAACAACGAGAAGAGTATAGAAGTGGCTGGTGTGAACAGATGTATCGGGAGAAACTTTGCGTGATGAATGAGATATTTCTATTTGTTTTTAATATTTAATTATCGATTTGCCATTTAATTGGCAACATTTCATTGTCGATTAATCCTTAAAGATTAATGTATACTTTCATAATATGTTAGTTCCAACGTGCTAATGTATATTTATTATTTTTAATATTTTTATATCATTCAATGTACATGTTCCAGAACAAGTTTTGTAAGATTATTTAAATTTTTTGAAAATTTTATGTGATAATCTAAACTAATGTTTCAGATTTAAATAAATATATATGCAATGTGCATTATATTTATATTATCTTATCATGACATGTGAAATGTTCTGTTAATTATTTCAAGTAAAAAAATTAGCGTGAATGTTTTTCTCTCTGTATTTTTACTTATCATTGTACGTGAGCATTCCGTTTGAAATATACTTTTTAGAAGCAGAGTAGGATGATAATTTTTCTAAAAATTTCAATATTTTTGAATGTTTAACAAAATATTATACAATAATGATTGAAAATGTGCAGATATTTTTAAACATTGTTTTATGGTTGTTGAGAGTTTTGAAAGGTTTGGAGTTTGTCATTTCAATTCTAATAAATTTGTCCTTGTTGTTGTGTGGAAATTCAAATAAAATAATACTTCTATAGCAGGATGTAATTATCAAGAGATAGATATGATAGCGAGATGATTAAACGTGTCACAATCAACGAGATATCTTGACATCGATGGTAAGACGATATACGTACAAGAAAGGAAATAAGAGAGAGTGAGTGAGAGACAGAGAGAGAGAGAGAGAGAGAGAAAGAAAGAGAGAGAGAGAGATGAGCAATCCGCAATATTCGCTTTCGAGGTAAAATAGATTTAATTACCTTCGTGGAAAAACCTCGATCGCATATGGTGCATTTGAAAGGTCGCTCCTTCGTGTGACTCCGGTAATGAATCTCCAATGCAGATTGGCACGCAAATGTCTTGTAGCAGAATTTACATGTGGTGTTGCCACGTACTGTAACAAATTGTATCTTTTTACATTTTCAATTCAATCTTTCGTATGCGTATATATTTCAATGAATCACATTTCGAAAATATTTTCAGTGCATCGCGTTTTTCTGCTCTATCAACGTCCCGCATTACGTATTTTTTCGCAATTCCTAAAATATAATATACAGTCCAGGAAGAGTGTGATTGACATAACTTTTACATAAATCGTATTAAATTCATTCTACACGAAATAAAGAAATTTTTATTTAAAACGCGTTTAGGACAAAATTCAGAACAAAGTTAGCTTTGTATCTTTTTAAGAGAAACAATATTTTTAACACGTTAATTATCAACGGCTCTTAATATTAAATATAATGATCAGATGCCATATTTTTTCACACAAATGGAACGATTAGTAAGTGAAAAATGTAGCTATTCCAAAGTTATCAAATTTTGTTTAAAAATATTTATCAGACGCCATGAATTTCGAATGCAGTATTAAAAGATAAGAATTGTCAAGAGATTGCTAATAAAGTTTAAAAGATGGACTAATCTATTCTAATAGTTACTTTTTGCTTGACTAATCTCATGAAAATGTGATTAAGTTCTTACAAAGAAAAGGCTTTATAATATGAATACAATTATTGCCTAATTATCGTATTACCAATTTAGCGATTTATGTTTCAAAATTCTGCCTTGATTATATTTCGAAGATATCAAATGATTATTGATAATATCTTAATATAATCGCAACATATAGTTGTAACCGAGCATTTTATCATCATAATTTTATAACAAGTAAACTTAAAACTTATGCCAATCACACTTTTTCTTAATGTTTTTGAATGTCATTAAATACGTATTTCAATAATTAGAACAGTTGCTTTTTTAAAAAACTGATGAAATTAGTCTTTGTAATCCCAGTAGGTGTTTACTAATAACTACAAAAGAAATTATCTAAATACAATGAAATAGAATAATAGAGAAGTGAGTGAATTGTGGTGCAAGGATAAATTATACAAAAAGAAAATTATGATAAAAGTTTATTTTCCCAGTATTCTTTTCCAACAACATATATATTGTTAAGGCCATTGTCCTGAGTACTGTAATAAAAATAAAGTTTGAAGTCGTCGCTCATTGTTTATAAAAAGTTGTTAATAAATTCATCAACAAGTTGGATTAAATATAATAAATATAAAATAAGAAGATGCAGTATCTCATCGAATAGATTTTAAATAAGGATTTGTCAGAGGTCAAAAATTGGCAAGTGAAAAGAGAACAGTGTAGGGGGAAGGGAGGGCATTGCCTTTTTCCTTGCATTCTATTCTGAAAAACACATTCCAATTTCACTAACTCATCACCGATTCAGTCAGTTGATACTGGTTTTGCAATTTTCCCACTTACACAATCACTTTTCAATTTTTAACATCTTTATATCTTAAATATTGTATATAAGCTTCTATTTTAAAATCGAAATGAAACTTCTCGTAATAATTACTATCTTAATTGAAGAATTACTATCCTAATTCATTTATTCACTTTGCATTTAATAAACAATGAGCGACTTTTAAATCATTAACAAAA
This sequence comes from Tetramorium parvispinum, assembly GCA_011638315.1. Classification (NCBI taxonomy): domain Eukaryota; kingdom Metazoa; phylum Arthropoda; class Insecta; order Hymenoptera; family Formicidae; genus Tetramorium; species Tetramorium parvispinum. The sequence goes on from VBVR01001958.1 coordinate 19,032, forward strand.
AAATACGTATTACAACGGATAATTACCGTATTACATTTCGTATCTTTATTGCCTGCCTTATTGTTTCCTTTTATTAAAATTTGAAATTAATAATAGGCGATTAATAATAAGCAACAGCTAAAATGCGGATTACGGTACTCAGTATTATGATCTTGATAATATATATTAAAGCCGTAAAAAATCATGGGGAAGGATGTGGGAAGGTAAATTTTTATCACATTTATTGTAAAATAAAAAAAAACAATAATTATACTTTTATACTTTTTTAATTATAATTATACTTTATTGTAGAATGATTTGATTATTATATGCAATCTACCAATATAAACCAATATAAATAGATGCGCGCAGATATCCATGCGATACGATAACCGCTTTGTACTTTTTTCTTTAAAATTATTTTATAATATAATTTACATGGATTTTTTTATTCTTATTGGTGTTTTTTCAGATAAAATCTTCTGAGAATTAGTTTTTACAAAAATAAAAATTCAGGTTTTTTTTAGCCATCAATTAATTATGAACTAAATGAACTAACATATTGAACCAAATTTCTCCCTCTTTTTTTAGCATTCATTAAAAGTGAAAAAAATTAATACACTTTCAAATACACTCTTATATGACAAACTGAAACTATACGTATATTCAGTCCTATATATTTTGTCCTCCATTCATTTATCAATTATATTACCTATTATCAATTATATTACTGTTAGAGTCATATTCTGACTTATTCTAAACTTCATTTCGTATACAACTTGCATTATAACATCCTCTAAATATCGTATACATTTTGTATCACATTGATTTCCTAACATGCATCCTAATATAAGTATTGTGTTAAGCACATCCTAAATTAAGACACGAAACTAAAAAAATTTTAATAATAAAATAGAAAATAATACTAGTGTAACAGCGGTAAGAAATTAACGTGTTGAAAACCCGACCGATTTTTTTATGACCTATATCATCATTATTAATTTTGTAAATTATAAAGTGTTGCTATCTCCTTCAAATTGATAGGAATGATTGAAAGGATTGATTTGAAGAATATTCCCTATCACTGCTTGCTATTTTTGTCATTTTTTAAAATATTTTAGACAAAACCTACTTGTCTTAATAGAACCTACTTGCCTTGTATTTTGAATCTTTTCCAATGTGAGCGGACATCGATCGTTATTGTATGTTAATGTAGAATGATTAACTTCCAGTCGTTTTTTCTAATACTGAAGGCCGAGTCTTCACTTTTAGTTTTCTAAATAAAAAAAAAATAAATAATTGAATAAACCAAAATATGTAAACCGAAATTGTACCGCTCTAAATACGACGAAAATCACAAAGACATTCTACATATGATATAAACGTGACGCGGGATCGCAAGAGATTAGCGTAAATACAACGAAAAATATAGAAATTAACGCATAACATTGTGAAATATAAAAAAATAAAACAAGGGGAACAATAACATAGGTATACAGTAGACACAGTCATAAAAAAGACAAAAAGAGACAGAGCGAAAGATAATTATTAAAACAAGAACGATAAAAAGAAAGAAGAAAGTTATACCTAACGGGAGAATGGGAGTGCCAGGTCCAGCTACACCACAAACAGGACATTGATATGAGATTGGACAAGATGGATACGTCACGGAGATAGGCGTACTCGGCGATACTGGATTTAGCGATACGCGGCAAAGAATCATGATCATAGTTTCGGACGAGGGACAAAGGTGTAGCAGGAACCGCAGCCCGCCCTGATGCTAGCAGTTCCTACCTGCTGGGCCTCCGACAGCTAGGCCGAGCGGATTGTAAGTCGACGATGCGGCTAGTACCGCCGAGGTGGTCAGCGAGGCAAGTGGTCCGCCACCGGGGCCGCTTCCCGGGTTGACGGCACTCATCGAAGTGATGCTGTTTATATTTGACGTGCCTATCGTGCTGGTGGTAGGAGCGGACGAGGCTGCTTGCAGTAGGCCCGCGAACATGCCGAAGGGATTCGGTGGATGATGCGGCGTGGTCTGGAGCGGCGGTGTCGGCGACGCCGAGGCCACCGACGCTGGCGTGGACGAAGCGCGGGGCGTCAGGTCGAGCGGGGCTCCGGAGGTCGGCGGGCTAGTGCTCTTCTCGCTGCCGTTGTATCGATGAAAGGACGGCGACCTAGCCACATTCGTACTCGTGGCCGTACTCGTCGTGATGGTCCTCACTTGATTCTCGAGCGCCGCCAACGAGGTCGAAAATATCGGAAGCGTCATGTCCTTGTGCTCGGTCGTGTCTTCACTCTCGTGGTCCTGCTCCTCTTCGACTTCGATGCTACGCCTGTCGCGATTCAACTCGCACCTCTCGTCGTCCTCTCGGTGATCTTGCTCCTCGTCCTCCTGATCTTCCATCTCCTCGTGCTCCTCCATAAATCTTGGTCGGTGCTGAGAGTCTTCTTTCGCCTCGGCATCGCTTTCCTGTGACTGTTGCTCGATGACCGTTTGCCTGGATGGAGGGAATCCTAAGGAGAAGCCCGCGCCGGTCGGATGTATCGGCGGGAATCCTTGCGGGAGGAAAGACGCCAGCGGATGGTAGCCGGGCGGGAACTCGTTCACTTCCGCAGCTTGGATCTGCTCCGGACTGAGATCGGTGGGCTCCCCGGTGTGAAGGCGTATGTGCTGCTGCAATACGAGAGCGTTCGTGAATTTCTTGTGACACACGGGACACTGATGCAACACTCTCAGTGGCGGTTTAGCTCTGTGCACTCCCATGTGGGTTTTCAGATTGCCCTTCGTCGTGAAGGCGCGACCGCAAATTTTACACTTGAAAGGACGCTCGCCGGTGTGAGTCCGATAATGCATCAGCAACGCGCTCTTGCATGAGAGCACTCTGTGGCAAACGATGCATTGATTGGGATCGCTCAGTTTGTGCTCGATATTGTCGACTAGTTGCTGCAGCTTGGACGTCTCCGAGGTTTTCGTTATTTCGATCAAGCTCTCCCAGGAATTGTCATTGCTGCCGGGCCGCGGTAGTAAAGTCGAATAGATCGCCGGATCCTTGGATGGATCGATCATGTCACTCACGGACGTCGTGATGGGTCCTGCCTGCGTGGAAACAGGAAGATGAGGAATTTGGTGATGAGCTGGCGGACCTGGGAACAGGATTCCAGCGAAAGATGTCTGCAGGCTACCGCTACTGGCGCTACTGCTAGCCGGCGATGCTCCCGGGTACGTGATCATTTGTTGAGGTAAACGATTGATCGTACCTCTGCCCGAGAGGTTTTCCGGTTGCTCCTCTATCTCCTCGTCCACCTCCATTTCTCCGTCGCCCTCTAAACGTCCGCTGATCTTGCTGTCCATACTGCAATCGTCGTACGTTTGCGGCTGGGACGGTGGATTCGCGGATTGGGGTGAATTGAGGTATCGTCTCGTGGTCTCCTCGAAATCTTCGCTCTCTTCCTCCACGACCTCCTCCGCCTCCTCGGGTTCTCTCTTCGGTGTTATTCGCTCGGCGCCTTCCCGGCTCATCGGTCGCTGCTGATACGGCTCCTGTCCGGGTGATCTCTGTTCGAGTTTTATCTCCTCTCTCTGCTCAAGCTGCTGCTTTTGATGTTGTTGATGAAGATTGTCGTGAAAGGAATGACGAGAATTCAAGATGGCAGCGGGAGAAGTGGGCGATGTCTGCGGAGCGGTGGTTATGGGTACTTTACTAAGATTCTCCGGCACATCTTGATCGTCCCGATGATTAATAACTGGGGATCGGTAAAGAGGTGTCATATTGGGTAAGGTGAGGCTCAAAGGTATGGGCGGTTGTGGTGGGAGGAAACCGTGCGTTGACGCCGGATGAAACGAGGGGTGATGAGAGGATGGTGGTGGCGGCGGCGGCGGGGACGGCATCGGCCTTTGCGCGCTAGCGATCTGCTGCAAGAGGGGCGGGTGGTATTTATCTAAATGTTCTGGAACGGGATTCGGGTTCATCTTAACGTGTGGAAATTTGGCCGTGTGCCTTTGGAAGTGGACCTTCAGGTTGCCCTTGGTCGTGAACCGACTTCCACATACGTTGCACTTAAAGGGTCGCTCACCTGTGTGGGATCGTATGTGGATTTGTAGCGCCGAGTCGCTACCGAAGACTTTGCCGCAGAAGCGACATCGATGCTTGAAGAAGGGCTCGCCGCGACCGCCGCTCGATTTCGAATCGTAAGGAGACAGTCGCGAGCCCTTGCCTCTAAACGCGAGCTCGTCGGCCAAATTGTTGGCCAGTCCTTGACTCGCGTTATCCAATACCTCCTGGGTACGCTTTTGAAGAATATCCAGAGTGTTTGGCTCGTGGAGCGGCGGCGGATCGGTATTCGTTATGATCGACGAAGCAAGGGAGGCGCTTATCGAGCAAAGCGGCGGCATTTGATGCGGCAACGGCATTTGGCTGCTGGTGGTCGTGCTGACAGTTGACGTCGCGCTGGACGAAGACAGGGGTAGATTCAAAGGCGAGGCGCTGCTCGTCGACGTCGGTCGTTCCTGAAGTAGATTCGGGGTCAGCGGCGCCGGTGACGTTTGCTGATGATGACTCGGTGGACGAGAAGAAGGAGGTGACGCGAGACTTGACAATGGTTTCGGATGAATAATGGGAGACGACGAGGCCTCCTTGCTGTCAGTTGGCTCCGTCGCCGACGATTGTATTACCGATTGCCCGTGTGTGATCAGCAATTGCTGCTGTAGCTGCCGAATCAGCTGTAATTGCAATACTTGTTGATTCTGAAGGGTGCACAGCGTGTTTTCCAGAAACGCCAAGTCCTGCAGCGCCGCTTCGCTATCCGCCCCGGTGAGGGCAGTGGCAGCGAACTGGGCGACCGCCACTTTTGTATTCTGAAGGGCCTCGAGGGTGACGTGACTAGTTCCAGCGGGCGGGAATATTGCGGTAGGTAAACCGCTCTCCACAAAATTATTATTGTTCTCCGCGTCTTGCCGATGATGAATCTGTTTGCGCGAGCCCTCCTCGTCCTCATCCTGCTCGTCTTGCTCGTCGATACCTTCTTCCTCATCCTCTTCCATAGGATCATCGTCGCCCTGATGAGATCTCGTCGCTGTGAGATCCACGGCTTCCTCGCCACCTCCTCCTCCACCACCGCTCTCTTCGCCGTCTGATGTAAAGTCATTTTCTTCTCCTGCAAAATAAAATGATGAAAATTGATAAATAACAAGTCACATTTGCCATCTATAACTGACATATCATATCATTTCATAGATATTATAGATGATTATACATTATTATTATTATATATATGTTCGCTTTTATAAACGATGAGCAATACTTAATACTTAATAAATTAAGCATGTACGTACTTCACGGCAAGGTTAATATATTTTTTACATTACATACGAATGTGCGTAAGCTGATAGCTATACGACATTAAAATGAGGGCAGATACATCAGCACCTGTGCTTTTAAAATTTCACTCGGCGAGCGCCAAGGTTAACATAAAAGATAAGTTGACATCCCATATACATATTACACTCAGGATGTATGACGAAAGCGGAATTCTTAATGATCGCGATACAAACGAGTTTCCGGCTTTTTATGTCCAAGGATATTCTTTATAAAAATAATCACATATTTATTGTAGAGAGAGAATAAGGAAACGAGCGAGTAAATCTTTATTAAAAGACAATCTAATAATAAGTAGGCATGCTTTAACATATTATGATATATTTTTACATCTTTTTTAGAAATTCCTATAGCAATATAAAATGAAAATTAATAATAAGTGTATATGTATAATATTATATAGATATATTTATATGCATACGCATGTGTTTTCACTTATTTTCTTCCAAGGAAAGGTACATAAGATCAAATATTTCACAAAGTGGAATGATATCATCAATTACAATAGAAAAAAACTGATCAAAAGAAATATAAAGAGGTATGCTAATATCCAAAATTATAATTGATTTCTTTTGAATAAAGTAGGCTTATTAGATGTTTATTTAAATATATTAACAGTCTTCAATTTTGTGTCACATACATTTCTTGATTCGATATGCGTACAAGTCATCAGTTAAAAAAATTTTACTTGCAATGCTTTAACACTTTATTAAAGATTGTTAAATAAAGAACGAATAATAACGAATGATTCTTCTAATACTTCGAAATATATGTTGAACAGACAAACCTTAGACTTATCGGTCAAAATAATAATGTCTCTTTGACTGATCGAAATTTATTTTTTCTGATTTAATTGTCTACGATGATTTATTAGTCTGTGAGTGTGAGTTTTCGTCGAATTTTAGTAAAAAAATTTCAGATCAATCTTGATCTACTTACACGTGACAAAAAGATTCATTTCTCAAACGAATGATGATGATGAAGATGAAAAATGGATGAAACTCGATAACAATGCCAAGCAAGCTTCACGCAGAGGATCCAAATGAAATACCAGGCAAAATGGACTAATATTAACATATTCGAAGAATGATCTTTATTCGAAGACATTCACGATGTCCAACTCATATATTGGAAAAATATTATGTATGTTAAATTAAATATTTATAAATATTAATAATTAATTAAATCAATTGAAACAATTGACCAAAAGTAGCGAAAATTGGACAGTAATCGGATTTAGATTTATAACCCGATTTTTATCTTCACGTTCTCATTTTGCCATTCGCACCTTAACAATGAGCTACTGATCATGCATAAAATTGCAAGTGCCAAACATTCTACTTCAAAAGGTGCTGGACAATACAATTATATCTTTTGAGTCCTGCCAAACCTTTTCTTTTTTTCTAATATTTTTTAAAAATAATTTTGATTTCTTTATTAATTTCAAAAGAAAATTTTCTGTTATTCATTTTATATGTATTTTCTTTCTATAATCATTGCTGTAGTAACTCTTATAACATTTTACTTAAAGCTCCTGTCTCATCAATTGAAGTCATATTGAATTTTGACATTAAATTTATTTTTAACAATATATGTAGAGTAATA
>VBVR01001959.1:0-25984 GCA_011638315.1 Tetramorium parvispinum
GCTCTAAAAAGCGTTGCCTCAGCATTGTACAATTTTCACGAAACATTATATACAGCATTTTATAAACATTTCAAAAGCGTTCAAAACCCAACAGCTTTATGTGAGCGCTTTTACGACGTTTGAAAGCGTATGAACTCTCAGAAAACTTTCATCAAATAGTTGTCAACGCTTTATAAAGATTCTTATTTTCGCCAGGGGGAATACATACACTAAAGTAAAAAATATGTATATACCTAAATAGCAGAAATTAATTATCAATATTTCTAGTATTAATTACTATAACGAAAGCTAAATAATTACAAAAACAACAAATAGGATTTGCCTTTAATAAAATAAATATAAACAAATTCATAATATATAATGCAAGCAAAATTAAAATCTCTTGAATTAAATGTTCGAGTTAAATATGAGAGATAGGTACAGATGAAATGTTTTTCTTAATGTTTATTTTCTTGTAGTACTTTGTTTGTCGGTTGTTCTACCTTGCGAAGCTTTAAGATCGGAGCGGCGTATCTAAACAAAAATCCATTCAGCCGCTTAAATGACTCATTCAGAATGATCATCAAGCGTAGACCGTGTAAATTCGCTTTGATGCGCGCGCTATTCCGAAGAGATGATTTCATCACTGTGCCCTACAAGACAAGTGGGCGTCGTGAGGAATGTAATTCGTCGGAGGTAAAGGCAAAGACGCAAGCATGGAGAGATAACTTTCTGCAAATTACGGCGGCAGTAAATCGAAAAGTGTTACATTTATCGCTCGCGATAAATCGTTGAGAAAACGCATGATTACGGTTACAATTGTTAATGCGTCGTCCGCCCGTCATCGATCCCGATTAGTGAAGAATCTCGTGGAAAATTTACACAACAAGCATTAATTTTAATAAACCAATTGAGCTAGATAAATTAAAAGTATGATTTCTGTACAAATTTGCAGTAAAAAAGCATTAGTATAGTTCTTAATATAGATCTTTTTGTTGAATTTTTTTAAAGCATTAGTTTAGTTCTTAATATAGATCTTGTTGTTGAATTTTTTTACTGAAACGTTCTACAAAGATAATACAGATGATCTCATAAAAAATTAAAAATAACTGATAAAAAATTTACTCGAAAAAATATAAATTTGCAGAGTAGTCAGAAAATACAAAATATTTTAATTTAGGAAAAATTTAATATTATTAATTTGATAATGATATTAATTTAATATTAAATACCTTTTTAACATTTCAAGTGACATCTTATTCATATACTTTATAAATTTTGTTAATATTAAACAATTTTTGTATACTTACGCAAATAAACAAATCAATAAAATGTCGCCTTTTTATAAATTGGAAAGAAATTCACATTATTGTATTCTCTTAATTATCAAGCTATTAAAAATTAATAATGTCTACTAAATTTTTACCATAAAAAAGAAATAAATTTTAAATTCGTCGAAAAATATATAATTTATAATATTTTTATATTGTTTCTATGAAATATATAGCAAGCTAATTGACAAAATTATAATATTCTGCCACACGAACGTTTTCGACATTCTTTTTACAAAAATATTACCGATATTATTCGGGTTATCGTTACGTGGTTATTAATGCACGCCAGGATACAAAAATTGCGTATGAATATTGCGACCGTATTACGGAATTGGGATATTTTGCAGGAAGCTTCCCGTTTGGTTATACGTTTTTGCCGTTCGTACCGGATACGATCAATGTTGCTAATGAGGAAAACGATTACCGGTGAAGAAAAAGGACGCATCCACCATTACTGTGTAGGAAAGAGGTTTTACGTTCGCGTTATTTCACAGAGATGATTTCATCGGCACGCTTTATGGGACGAGTTGTACCTGCTCCAACATGTAATAGAGTTTACGAGGATGTTGTGTAGTTCACAACCAACCTTAATATTGCTTTGCCTGACAAACGTATTGTCTGTTAACTTACAATATAGGTAATGGGAAGTAATTTGCATTGGTCACTATTTTGAACATAATATACAAGCTGTTCTGGAAATATGTGCTTTCTCTTAAGCGCAGCGATTCGTATTTAATGATTTAAACGCAATTTTCTGTGGTTGTTGGATAAAATCTCGTTGAATGGCCTCTTCTTATAACTTATCTATTAAATTATTCTTTGAATCGTTGTACCGTTAAAGGTTAAGGTCAAGTTAAATGAAGATTCAGATATATCATCTCAGCCCCCTCCTTTTTTTCAAGAATAAAATTCGAATTCCATGATTTCAAGAGGAAGAGAAATTTCATTTCAATTATATTTCAATGAAATCAGTTTAAATATAAAATGTAAAGTAACGTTGAAAATCAGGAATAAAAACGATCATGTATAATGCATGTATACACCTGCTGATCATATCTGTATGGCAAAGTCATAAATCAGTAATATATTAATATTTAATCGTTAAAAGACTATTAAGGCTGTAATATACATTCTGTTTCAGATTTATCGGTTCCTAACGTTACATGTTTCTTTTATGAATCCTTAATTTATCAATTACGATTTTTGGAAAAGATGAAAGCACTCACCTTCCACTAAAGATGTTAAGAGCGTGACGTTGGCGGCCTTCCTTCTACCGGCTGGCAGATTCAAACCAATTTTTTCCAATTTTTCCCTAAGCAGACGCCCACCGTTTTTGGACTTCGCCCTGCAAAATGCAAAATATATTTTTGCATAAAACTGTGCGTATAATATTTTGTTAACAATATTATTTAAATAGCAAGGCATTGCTTTATGGGTGAAAAAGTAATGACGTTATCACAAGCATATAATTGCAAGTGCCATTATATAAATATTTCGATTCTCATATGTTTACTTCTCAATATTTTCAAATATTTTTACAGCTATCTTTTACACCTTTCCATTTCTTGGAAGAATGAGTACACATATTACACATCTGCGTTTCTTAAAATTAACATTTGATATAAATCGCTAAACTCGGTCAAGTTAAAGTTCTCGTGTAGGGACTTTCGTAGTCTAAACTGACTCGATTACGCCAGCAAGACAATTATTGATTATTTGATTTATTCTCATGCGTGAATTTTACGTATGTCGCAAAAGAGATTTATTGGTTCATCATCATATTTATCGATCCATTATTTTTCTACCGTTCGCCAAATACTTGTTCGGACACACGCGAACGCCCACGTTCCGACCTGTCTCGGTGCGTGAGAATTTCGAAACGGAACTCCTCCATTAATCATTTCGCTCGTGATCTCTAAAAAGATGAAATCGAGGTACGAGAGGGACGGAGCAGTAACGAGAGGGAAATACGGTTGGATTAGCATAATCCGCGAGCTACGTGTGTCATCGGTGATTGAGCAAGCTCGATGCGCTTACGTACGAGGATGCGCTTGTACCGTTCATGCACGTGCGTTTTGTGGATCGAGCCTGAAAGAAAGGAGCACTGTGTTCTTCGCACAGAATGAGCTATTCAAGCTAAAGCGTGAGTACATCAGGCGAATAGAATTTTTATCAATACTTTTATGGTCTCCTCTGACACGTGTATCTGGGTTAATCATTAGGCGACGTAACGCCCTCCCGTACGATCGTACATACCGTAAGGATGAAGCGTTTACGATTGTTTCACGATTGATTAAAGTTGAGATTTTTTGCTGTAATCGTTATTTCAGTTAATTAGATGCTTTATTTGTTTTTATTCAAAGAGCGTTTGATAACGTAACGTTAAGATGTATTAATATTGTAATTTAAACGCTCAATTAAAGTTATAAATGAAAAGTATTGAAAAATTTTTATATCTAATACCTTTAGAGAAATAACTTCATTAGCTAAGTAAATGGCTCTTTATTGAAAGATATAGAAATGTATATGTTCTTTTAAATTCTTATTAAATAACGCACGTTTAACTAATATCGTATCAAATAAACACATATTTCTACATCAATTTTAAAAAGAATAAACGACTTCTATTAATTAAATATATGCTTCTATATAAAAAATTTTAATTCTTTCCTCTTTTACTTTATGCTAAATTATTTATCGAATGCTTTTCATGTATTCTTTCGAACGAAGTCTATCGAGATATCATCAAGAGTTGCGTTTTAATCCTTGTTCAGCCGGACAGCGACTTTGGTATCGTTAATCCACTGGCGAAGTAAGAAGCTGCGAAGTAAATTTTTTCGTGGAACACCAACGGGAACGCGATAGTAGCAGGGACTTCTTTCTTAACACACCCTGTCCATCCATCATCTTGGCCTGTTATAACGGTAACGCGTATCGCCTACCTTTGTTCGGTTCGGCTGTTCGGCCCGCCCGGTAATCTTACGTCTCACTCGGCAATTAATACATTTTACCGCTATAGGTCTTTAATATCGGCTCCTCTGAATTTAAGTTCCGCAGATACTTCGCTTTTATATTCTTTTATATTCTTTGAATCTATGAATTCTTCTATGTTATTTGGTGATATTACATATATTTTTAGATAGAACCGATTGTACCTGTTGTAATATATACGGAGCATATATATAAATCATAATATTGTATTATATTCTTTTATTTATTTGTTAAATGTAGATAAAACTTTGTAAAATATTAAAATATCTTCCTAAATAATTTTGAAAAGTATAATTAATTTAAATTATGCTATTTATTAACGATCTATTCGTGTAGTTTTATAGAACTTTTTCCTCATTTATATCATAATATTGCAATAAAAAACTCAAGATTGGATATTAAACTGCCAGAATTATTGAAAGTTTTCAACATGCGTTCTAGTTTTCGTCTATAGTTCCAAGTTATGCAGAGTGTCCCATTTTAATTTATTCTTCTCCCAAAAAACTTTATTATTTTTGAATGTAGAAGAAAATATTTGAAAAGAGACGTTGTATGGCTTGAAGGAGAACGATAGGGGAATAATTAAAAAAACTTAATTATCAAAAAAAATAGATTCTTCTTTTATCAAAATTATCAAAAAAAAAGATTATATAAAAGTCTTTTGCTTATAAAAATTCTGAAGTGAATAAACGATCTATCTTATAATTCCAATTTAAAAGTAGTGATGATCTTTATATGATCTTGAAAAAAATCAATTTTTTCGAAAATTAATTTTAACATTATTTGACCCCTTCAAGCCATACAACTTTTGTCTGAAACATTTTTCTTATAGTAAAAAATAAAAAAGTTTTGGGAGATAAAGCGATCCGCACGATAAGTCGTAATCAAACTGTATATCGATGCATGCACAGATTTTAAAACTAGTTTCAAACAACATGATAATTATTGATTATACATATGGATCGAACAGATATAGGTCGATTCCTCATGTTTCGATGCACGGCAAAAGAATTTCGGCGAACGTAATTGACCGCGAAAGTGCTAGACGTGCGACCGGATCAAATACTCGATACTTAACGATCGTCATCTTTCCTCGGTACGTGACGAGAACGATGCTGCGACTCATTACTGGAGATTTGTCCCGAGAAGAATTCTCGTCCCACTCAGACGCATCGCTCTCCTTTACGTAAGGGTTTCCGCGAGATTCGCAACCCTCGGCGATTCCACCGATAGGAAGATTCTGAATGGTGGGTCCCTTGCTCCCTTTGATTGAGCGAGACGTCCTCGAACGTCTGGCATCGTTAATCGTCTACGAACGCCATACGACGGTAGAAAATCAAAGGACTTTATAATCAAAGCTCATTCAAATATCCTTTATTGTTCATTGCACGAGAATGAGGCGAAATTATTATTAGCAATGATAAAAGTTTAATATATATGTATATATGTATGAGACGCTCTCTTACGTTTGTGATCGATCAGATAGAAAAACAGAGGTAATTTAATTAATGATACACGTATATAAATATATTTATTGCAAACTAAATGAGAGATATCGTATTATAAATCAGAAGACCGATCGCAGATTTGTTCTTCGGTAATAGGTCTTTTTTTTTTCGAAGTTGTCCTTGAGAAGTCAAGGCTCTTAGAAAACTGCCGAGAATAATTCTTAATTTTTGTTATTAGACACTTATATACAAATAAAAGTACAAGCTTATATATTATATAAGAGATTTCTTGCTCCAGGAATATATTATTAATCTAAATTTTTATTAATTAAATTTATGTTAATGTTAATAATTATTTATAATATTAATATTAACACTTTAATGGCTGATGACACTCTATTAGCGTCATCTTTTTAATTTTTAGATTTTCAGAGTTATTAAATTTTTTACGTACAAAAATCATTTTTTGTCAATTCTTGACAAAAAGAGTTAGCCATTGTTGTTGAAAGTTACTTGCGCTCCTGCCTGGCAATTAAAGTGTCAATAATTTATATTAATAATAATAGTATATTTATATACATAAATTACAATTAATATTCATAATAAAATACTAATAATATAAATTGTATTGTTATATCATCCTTTTTTTTCATAAAAATCAAATAACTAAAATGTTACTTAAAAATTTACTTTATAATTTACAAATGGCTAAATAATCAACTCTGAGCTAAGATAATATCTAAATAGAACATTTTAATGATTCAAAAAACTGTTTTAAACTTTTTATTGATGTCTTCTAGTCGATCAAGGAAGTGATACTGGAATGTAGCTCGCGCAAATAAATTAGATCGACAAATTGATTGATCGATCGACGTTATACTTCTACGATTAATAGATTTAATGAGAATCGTACTGAGAGAATACGCGATAGATTTTCTACGCTGTTATTATTTTTTTGTCGCAAAATTGAAACTTAACTACAATATTATCGAGACTATAGGTTACATAATAATCGATTTACGCATAATGTCTTCCAATCAGAATACATTACGTGCAGAAACACAAACAAATAAATTCTACGTTGACAGAACTTCTATTCTACAATCGGTTAGCCTTGTTCTTAAGCTTGATTGACCTTCGCGCGTGATTTTCAGGCTTCGAAGTAGATGTTAGTCAATCGTTGAAGGCTGTCCGACAGCAATTTACGGAGTAGGTGAGAGTTTTGCTAATCTCAGGTAAATTTTAGATTGAATAGAGCGCCCAACAGACGTTGAAGTCGCACCGCTCAGGATAAATTACACGAAAAAAATTACACGGAGAATTCACCCAAAGCATGTTACGTTTATTTTTTGGCTATAACAACTTTCAAAAGATATGATGATACACTTGTAAACTGAGTGAAATTCTATTTTCGTGAGTCTCCGTATGTTTTGATATCATCGATACAGATATGATATTATTTCGATCAGTTTCTTACTTGCCGTTGATATGTAACTCATATTTATTCATCTCTGCCCTGTATTTACCTATCTCGTCTTGTAATAAAAGATAGCAATTGACAATGCTATTGTCGGTTCGCTCATCCGAATCTTTCGATCTCAATTCCACGATATTCTAGTAGACGTTACATCGATTAGTACCAGGATGCTGATACCTGATTTGTACATGGAGAGCAAGCTTGGCGCGCGTACGTACGAGATAAAAACAAATAGAGCGCACAACACATGCTCTATTGCGTGAGAAACGCTTGCGTTGCGAAACGGAACTCAGGACGATCGAAAAATCGGTCGGCGTGAAAACAAAAACGAGTGGCGCGGACCTTCGCTCGCGCGCACGCACACACGTGCGTCACGAGGACAACGATACGGTGTAATCGATCTTCGCGCAAGATGATCTCTCGCGGCGTATTGCGAGCGACAATCCTCATGGACCCTCATGGACGCGAATCGCCGAGACCGAGGACCAGGTGGGAGAGAGACAAAAGAGAGGGGTACGGGGAGGAGAGAAAGAGCCGAGGATCTATGGTGGCGAGTCTCGGAGCAGCGTGCGTATAATTATCGGTCAGATCGCTATGCGAACGAATGAATTATAACGTCGCGCGACCGGCCGGCGCGAGATGCCGCACGACGATCGCCTCGAGGCGCGCTCGCTCGATCGCACGCCGAGGAATTGACACTCGCAGCCGCGCGGGTTATTAATGTCTCATTTGCATCGGCAGTATAGATCGCCCCGCTTTATTAGCGGTTCGCTCCGCGGCAAGAAAGATTTGCTGCGCTCCGTCACTCCGGCTGCAAAACGGTTCGCGAAAACGCAACGTTAGGCAATATTTCTTTCAATGCGGCAAATATGCATTTTCCTTCAGATACGTACTTTATCAATAGAATTAGCACCGAACCAATGAAACTTCGTTGGACAATAATTCGTAATCTTTTTTTAATCAGAAATCTAATTAACTAGTTAATTAGAAAGATTAGTCTAGTTAATTAAAAAGAAACTTGCATGAAATATAACTCTAATTATGTTTCATGCAAATTTAGAATTATTTAAAACATATTGTTATCGTCTTATTAGATATATATCTAGCAATTAAGATACTGCGTAAATAATTTGTTAACTCTTCCGCGAGTTTATTTGCGACATCGTGTGCATGCCGTTTCCCCATTGTGTATTCTCCTAGAAGCTCGCAAAGTAATAGTGCGAGACGCACGCGATTTCGCGATGCCTCGACGGTAATTTCGTAATATCTGTGCGGCGAGAGAGAGATCCAGCGCGAAAAATCATACGCAGTGCGTGGAAGTGTATCTGGCCGCTTGCACGGCGATTTATCCATGCCTTTGGTGATAAAGCATTGCGCAATGAGCGGTGCTCTAGCCAGATAAAACGGTGAATCAGATAAAGGCGGGGTGCTTTCCCATGTGAGGAGCGCGTCTATAAATCAGGTGGCTGTCTGTTGCGCCCGGTTGTGCGCGAGAGGACCGGATGGGCTGAACGCGCGGGTTTATTAATTAGTCCCGCGGATGAGCCGTGTAACAACGTGCGCTTTGCCATCTTTTATGCGCGCGCGCGCATTGTCCCGGTCGCGCCGCGCGTCAGTTATACCTCGAAACGGCGGCCGGAAATGTCGGCGGTAATGTGCAACGCCGCGCCGTGCGTTTCGTATTTCATTTCTTACCGCGGTCGCAACAACCGTGGCGAGCCGTAACAGAGCGCGATACATATATCCGGGTCCGCGGATTGCTGCGTCTTCAATGCACCTCCATAGGAAGCGAGATGCTGCGCTCGCGTTATCTCGTGTCACCTCGCGCGACGGTATGTTTATGAGAAATCGCAATCGAGCCGCATTTTCATTCCGCGTGCATACACGTGACTTAAACTAGAGCCCGCAAGCGAATTCACGAGAGATTCATATCGATGTACACGCGGATGCCTCTTATATTTCTCTTAAGTCCGTAAATTCTTTTAATACACTATTAAACTCGTATTGTCAAATTATACTCAATTTGAGTAATTTTTAACTAGTCCATAGGTCGCCACTGTTCCTACTCAATATTTAATTAAT
Source organism: Tetramorium parvispinum (assembly GCA_011638315.1). NCBI lineage: Eukaryota > Metazoa > Arthropoda > Insecta > Hymenoptera > Formicidae > Tetramorium > Tetramorium parvispinum. The sequence continues at coordinate 9,312 of VBVR01001959.1, forward strand.
TTTGACTAAAAGGAAGGTAAACTTTTGACTAATATGGAAGTTAAATTAGATAAATACATATTGAGTAGGTAAGGCTAACCCAACAAACACTGTTTTGTAACTTTTACAAAACATTTACCTAACACACATTTGCTGTTCTGGTAACTATTATGTCAATTTTAAATAATATTTAGGTCAAAATGACATGACAATCCTATGCAACAATTTCACATTCATTACGTTAATAACATAACTGATGACTGAACGTTTTAATTTCATTATGCTGATCTGTATAACATATATATATAGTTTACGATGTAATTGTTACGTAAATGGTCTTTACATATTTACTGCTTACTCAATATATATATATCGCTAATTTTATTTCGTTGTTTTAGTCAAATTAACTGAATATTGAATAGGAGCAATGGTAATCCATAAGAGTTTACAGTGTATTACATCGGCACATTGAGTTTTTTTATGAAAATTTTAATTTTAAAAAATTTAATTTTTAGCATTTTTTTCTACAATTTTTTTTACTGCCGTCGATTCAGTTAACGGTACAGTTGTTGGCCACCAATGTCGATCTTCATCTCTACTGTGAAAGCTGCGCTGATTCTCACGGCAATGACATTTAATCTCTCGCGTGTAATGCCAAATTATTCTAACGGTTTGCTTATGGGATGCCGAGAGCTCGAAGGTTCGAAGCATGAGCGATTAAAAACAAATGAATGAACCGCTCTTTCTCCATTTATCTTTGTCGAGAGAATTCTGCCGGAGAAAAAAGTGGAAAGGAACAAGAGAATTGTTGCACCTGTGAATCGACGAATCTCGACTTATTGCGACGGGAAAACGCAAACGATTGATATATTTATTTCTGCGAGATTTATTTGTATGTGAAATTATTTGCAAATCGATTTCTTACCTTCGTAATACACCACCGAGGAGACTCGCGTTCAAACATTCCGGTGGCGATAGTCGTCTTTGTACCTCCGCTACCGTAACTTTGTACTTGCTGGTGCTGCTTAGTAACGACAATCGTCCTGGGACCGAACAGAATACGTCCGACGGTTGCGCATTGCCGGACAACATAGCCTTCTCGTTCCTGTCCGAAGGTTTCATATCTGTAAAATTAAAAATACAAGGATTTTTTTAGAGTGATCTTAAATTCTATCAAGAACGTAAAAATCTATTTGGCATATAACATAATTTAAGAATACATATTATAAGGCGAACTGTTCGTAGAAAATAAAGAAATAAAAATAAAATAAAATAAAGAATTATCTATAGACAAGAGCAACGCGTTAAAATCTTAAAACATCAATAAAAAACAGCAAATGATATATATGTAAGATATTTAACTCTCCATCACGAATACTAATAAGGAAATCCACGGAAGTATTCCCTTCCGATTTTAACGAGCTTCTAATATGTTGTACTTTAGATCAAAATAAGGAACACGTATTTTTTATACGTGCCTTTTTTTCGCATAAAATAGCCCTTTGAAAATATTGGTATTTTCTTTCGAAGCAAATATTGAGAAAACTATAAGAGATAGAAAAAATGTTCTAAATAAAAGTTAAGTTAAATTTGAAAAATACTTATGATAGTGATACTCCGAAAATTTTTAAAAATTTTGACATATCCCCACTACTTTTTTCAAAATTTTGAATTTTTCTGAAGACAAAATTAAAGGTTGTTTTATTACGAATTCAACCATATATGATTAAGTTATTTTTCAACATTTTCGAAAAATAATTACAAACGACTATATGCAATTTTAAAGGGGTGTTTTATTCCCTAAACGTGCAAAAGGGAACGTATAGAAAAATATGTATCCCTTATTTTGATCTAGAGTACAATATATTAAAAGTTTGTCAAAATCGGAGAGAACATTTCCTTGAGAACATGGGTTTCCTTATAAGATCAGGATCATTTGACATATATCATGATTTAAGAATATTGTAAAGGACTGTTTCTAGGAACTAAAGAAATAAAAATAAAATAAAATAAAAACATATCTATGTACACAAGAGCAATACGTTAATAAAATCTTAAAATGTCAAAACAGCAGATATATATAAGATATCTAATGGAATAATTGCTCATAATAAAGATAAAATGCTGATAAGCTACTTTTCATGTACCACCTAATTATCTTATTTGGTACATGTTTGGTATAACCTAATCGAATATATTACGTTCGACACGTGGCGTGCATATGGACTATTACACAGGTCGCTGGAATGCCTCGGCAAATGAATGAATACCTTGGTGTCGCTTACACTGATACACATCGATAGATTTTCAGTTCACAGCACACAGCTGGTGCGACCGTTACGATCTCCTTCCATTACGTCATCGATAAGCAATCGGTGTAATGGCGCGACTTAATAGCTCTAATGAGTCGAGGAAAGGATTTGCAGGAGTTATCGGGAGCCAACCCTTTTTCATCTAACGAGTGTCTAAACGAGTTTTATTAATGGAGTTCGTTACACTCCGGGAATGAGAAATGAATTCTGGCGAGGCGATATCGCGTGCCGATCGATGTCGCGTATCTCGCAAAATTTCTCACGATTTACTCCGATCTCCGCCGTTTTCATTCTCGTCGAACAGAACGATAATAATCAGTTTCGTCCAGCGAGTAAAGGAATGTAATAATCCAGTTAAGACTGCCGTATAGTCCATTCTCGTAGGTTAAAGTGAGAGATTTGCGACTCGGTGAAGCAAGAAATACCGGAACCAAAGATCCCGATCCGAAATTATGTTGTACAATCTTCCCCCCCCCTCTCTCTCTCTCTCTCTCTCTGTATATGTATAGGTATACGTGTATTTGCGTACGTAGCCGTGATCGGGGCAATATCTTCGGTGAATATTTTAAATTCGCCCGTTTCGTTCCTGTTTTAGTTCCTCTGCATCGGATAGCCCCGCATTATTGCATCGTTGCCTTGGAATGCTTAATATCGTGCCTTGGGGCTCGGACAAAGCGTTATTACATGGCCAAAGAGATGGTCAACTTATAACTCGGCCGGGGCTCTTCATCTTCGCCACGATGCATGATGGGTGTACCTCGCGTCGAAATTTTACTCCTCGACAGAAGCGAGAAAGCCGCTGAACGAGAGACATTTTACGAGACAAAATCTTCTGACCTCGTCTTTTACTAATCAAGTGAAACGCAATTCTCTCGGTGTGTATTAAACTCGAGCCTCCATTTAAAGGAAAGTTTTTTCTGTATGCTGAATGTACAGGAAACGCAATACGATATATAACTTAAATGGCATAATAAAAAGAAAAATACCGTCCTGCCTGTGCGAACAGAGAAATTCACTGTGGAATATTTATTGTCTTAATATCAGCTAACTATCGCTACGTTTCGCTTGATACATCGCCGGAGCCTCGACTAAATGCACCGTCATTCAGCGAGTTAATGTCAGCGTGTTATGACAGATACACGAGGACGGCTCTATAAATCTAACCGATAGATATCTCACGGCGCATTTTTGCCGGGCATACCATTCCCGTTCTATCGCTCCCGCGGCGCGACGCAACGCGCGGTCGCGCTTGTTCGTTTCGTTACTCTCGTCGTAACATAAGTGGCGATTGCGGCGCATCGAGTTGTATGCCGAATTTGCTTGCCCGTCACTCGAATAGACAAAGTTTGATATATTCAAGCACGCAAGACTTGGCTCGTCCCGTACATCACCGCGCTGGCCATCGCGGTGGCGAGCGGAGGGAAGAAAGTGAACAAGTTGTCCGTATTATCTATTACTGCCAGTATTGGTCCCCGTCGATGTCTCGATCCGACGGGTCAAACAGATAATCAATTTCCGTGCGCACCAAATAGGTCGACTTGTCGAGCTTATAAATTATAATGTTCGAGAGGAAGCCGCGAGAGAGAGAGAGAGAGAAGGAACAAGAGAAAGGAGGGGGAGAGACGAACGCGTAACGGTCCTGACAGTCGGCGTTAGTCGGATAATTTGGTAACGTCGAAACGATGTCGGCGAGAGGAACAAGAGGAGAGAGAGGACGAGAAGAAAGGAAGAAACGACGAGTGTCAGCGGGTACACGATCTCCGTGACTCGCGCGTCAAACGTACGTTCTTTCCCGGGTCTGATATTAGCGGATACGTTAAGTACGGGTTTTATACGGATTACATTAAGAGACGAGTATCGTCCTCCTTTTTTTTTTCTCAACGTATACTTTGGCACTTTAAAGTATCGGCGGGATGTTAATGTAATCTGCTTTTTCCCCACCTCGCGCGACGATATCTCTTTTCCTCCCTTTTTTCGCCTAAACGCTCGGTTATTTTTACCGAAAGTAGATACTCTCTGTCGATCAATCTCAAACATTGTTATTTGCTGAAGTTTTTCATCTTCATTCAAGATTCGAATAGTTTTTAATATTTTTATCCGGCACTACACTGAAAAAAATTCTAGTTAAAAACGAATGAATCAGAAAAATTTTGTAGGATTGATAAAATATTTTGATAAAATATTATTATAATAGGAATTCTAATTATTATAAGTTATAAAGTATTGAGTTCTATATTATAATAACCAGAATATTTGATCACGCCTACAAGATTTTCTGATTCGTCCGTTTTCAATCAAAATTTTTTTTCGGTGTACATATGTATATTTTTTTGCATCATAGATTGCAGCTGATTGCTCGATTTTTGCATAGACATATTTATCTAGATTGATATTTTTTAATTTAAATTTTTCTGTCAGACATTAACCTTTAAAGGACCGGGAAATTTTATACGTTATATATCAATATTTTTTTCTAAAAAATTTATATATGTATATATGTCAATCTGTCTTATATAAAGTGCTTGTCAAAGCTCGAACCACTACAGTGGCTTTGCGGTCCTGAAGGAGAAGAAAAATAAAAAATGTTCTAATTTCGAAAATGAAATATTTATATGGGTTTTTAAGGTCACTGATTACGGTTACGAAGTCAGATTTGAATCTTTTTAATGATTTGATTGATTAGTATATTGCAAAAAAAACCTTATCACATACATAGAGAAACAATACTTGGTTGGCAGCACGCGCTTGGGAAGGGGAAAGGGAGATCGCATCGCGATCCAACCTCTGGTTAATATTATTATTAACAGTATTTAATATATGTTTAAAGTACACAGACATTTATATATCAATACTTAAAAGGTAGATAAGTAATTATTATATAAAGCCATTATAGTGGCTTTGCGGTCCTTTAAAGGTTAAAAACAAGATATATAAAATGTTTAAATGATAGGTAAAAGATTTATTTATCTGATACTTGTAACGTTTGAAGTAATGTGTATACAGTTCAACTACTGATTTAATAAAATTGTCAGATAAGAGAATAAATCTTATTATTCACAGATTAACATTTTAAAAAAAGTTGCACTAATTGGACTTCATGAACATATTTTATGACATGTTTAGATTTAAGGCCAACTTCTTATCTGTTTTCACAACCGATCCTTTAAATTCATGGAGATTAATTGCCTTCTCGTATTAAGGAGGATTATTAAAGTTGTTCTTTCGAATAAGTAACAATAAATTTACGCGGAATTTACGAATGCGAAGTAATCCAAACTGTTTTCACTGCCGTCGTAATCTGAGACCTGATGCAGTCGCCGAATTTATGGTCGCATTTAATTGAAATCTTGCGAATCTATCGCGAAACGCATAGTTTTCAAAAGACAGTTACGATTCAGTTCGTCAAGTACGCCAACGGCGGCACGTACGCGTCGTTAGAGAACATCATTTAGAGACGCTAAGTGCTGCGAGCATTTCTAACCGTCCGATGTTGCTATCTCGAACACTTATCTCGATTCCAGTAACGGTTTACGAACGTATTATTAATTTATTTAATGAGGATAGCTCAGGCTTCGCTTATTTTACCCGTAGGGTCGGCATCTATAATGCAAAGCGTATAATTATCGTGAGCTGCTGTAACCTTTCGTGTGAATTGCGAAACCGTCTCACTCATCGGACAGACAACCACTATCGGTCTCTCTATCGCTGCTTAATTACTCACTCCTGTGTCGGGTAATTCGATAACCGTGGCGAAAATAAGCGGATTCGTAAGACTCGATTCGAGATTCGTCCTCCATAAATCACGACTAATCTTATTGTTGTATGACAGGTTTATTTTTAATTCTTGCGTAATGTATTGATGTAGCATTAAATATGATATACATTATAAAATATATAATATAGGTATATATTTATACATTATATAATATGTATAGTTATACATATAATATATACATTATAAAACTGAGAGATATTTTCTCTTTCGTCCCAGGATTTCGGCAACGCTGAGAAGTAGAATACTAACGAAAGATAATTTGGAATATTCAGCAGAGAGGGAACGAACTGCGTCTTCGAATGTGCGAGTTATCGAGATAACAATCGCATGCGTCGTTCGCGAGATGTGCTCCGCTTCTATTCGAACAACGACGCGCTTGATACGCACTTGAATTTCTTTCTCATGAAATTGCCGTCGTTGTATCTCAGGCCTTAGATACCTTAGTGCTCAGGAAAATAACGCTAGACAATTTGTCAATGCTAAAGTACGCTATCGCAGATTCAGCCTGCGAGCGCAATGCGTCACATGCAACGAAACTTGGTGCGGGTTGTCCCTCGATTAATAATTGCAGATTGACTCGATAACTTGTACAACGTTAAGAACCATAATAAAGTTTGTGCATATATATCGTTCGCAACAGTTTATACCATCTGGAATCTCTCGATTACACTGCAGCCTGAATCACGCGCGACCATGACACAGGAAGCACTTTACGTTCTTACGTCTTCGCGTTCTTGCGCGTCTGTTCCGAGAAATGTCTCCGAAGAAACCTATAAGAACTCGGCTCGCAACGCGAGCTTTTCTCCTGTTTCGGACTATGCCCGAAGCATCAAGCGGAATAAGTGAATAAAAATTACTTCGAGTACATTGGTCTTTTCTGCATTTATATTGTAAAATAATACAGAATTTTAGATTTCTCTATTTAAAGAAGCATAAAATGAATTGAAAAAATATTGCTAAAACACTAACTTTGCTTTAACGTAATTGAATTTAGTCAATTTCTTATAAACTTTTCTTATATATTTTAAGACGATAGAAATAATTGATGAAACTCTTTTAAAATTTCAATTTTTCTATGAGACCGTATTGAAAATGATAGCGATAAGCAAGATAATATATAAAATAAATTATAGAAAGATTTATTTATCTAAATGATTTATAATTTGAAATAAACTTATGTATGTATATACACAGACTTCAAATATTAATTTAATAAAAATATCCGCTATGAAAATAAAGTTTATTACTTTAACGGATATATTTACAGATTTACGTTCTAAGAAAAAATTGCATTTGTAATTTACATTTGTAGTATTAATACAGAGTAGTAATTTTGTGAATTATGAGATTATTAAAATAATATGTTTTCCAGTTTGTGTGTAATTTTCGCGGGTCAAATTATCGTTTAATAAACGATCGAAGATTGTTATGTCATTATATGTGCCAATCACATTGGAATACAGTGTTTGTGTTTTCCATTACATCGACTAACGTATTCAATTATTACGTAATACAGAATAATTTGGTATAATTTCTTATTCCTCTACGTCGAGGTGTTATACATATCTAATTAAATGCAAGTTTTTATAGCGCGTGCTTTTATAACTGAATTGCGAATATTAAGTAATTTTCAAATACATTAGGCATAACTCGATGCATTGTATATCATTAAAAACAGGTTAGATATATCAGGTATTGATTAAACATTATTAGAAAAATTTCTAATAGCTCGATAATGGACAATATTACATGAATCTTAAGTACCCTTAGAATCAGTGTCAGTCATCTTTGTTATACAGATAGTTGAGAATATTATGGATTCTGATAATGTCAAGAAAATTGCCACGGCAAGGTGATTTTTATCGGGATAGAGGAACATGATAATTTTGAGAAGCGAATAAAGTCTGAGATTTATAGTAGTTAACGAATGCAACTAGGCACTAGCATGTGCAAGACTGCGGTAAGCAAATCTCGATTTGCATAATCGTTTCTATTTAATCCTAATTAGGAGCCTGAGACGCGTGTGCGCGAGAGAGTTATTGGGAAATGCGGTGCGACTGCAGCTATATGCTTATCGACGAGAGGCTCGTAAAACCATCGACCGCGAGCCGTGAACCATGGGCGGCTTAATTAAATTCCACTTCGAAGCCGATAGCGTGGAAAAGTGATAAATCGATGCAGCCGCGCAGATCAGCTGCTCATCTCATCGCCGTCGGCTGCTGAGCTACGGGCCGACAGGTAGTTTGCCGTAAAAGGCAAAGCTGTCGCGGACTAGGCACTAGGCGTTCGAACAACATATTGCAACTTTACAACCGTCCCTAAGTGCAGTAACATTGTCGAGAGTCAAAGGTGATGACAATAAGCGGACGCTTAACCATCAACAAGAGTCTCTCTCTCCCTCTCTCGGCATGAGAGCCGCTCGCCGTTTCTATTTTATAGCACTCGTACGAGTGGGGGATCTTGTTAAATAAGATAAATACGATCCGCAAGGTGAAATCGGTGCGGAAAGGTTTCGTCGTCTGTCAGCGCGATAAATACGCGTCTATTTGTATGACTTGGTTCATCGGGATTGTTGGCTAATCGGTGTTCGTTTGTTGAAACGAGGTTGAATGGAAACGAGTCGAGTATCGTTGCGTCAGTAATACGATATATACGCGGTTCTACTCGAAAATTCAGAATTCGATTTAAAAGTCGGACCGCGTGCGCGCGCGCGCTTGTCGAAATCCTCACTTGAAATCTCAAATAATGTTTTTGCAAGTAAAATCTATTTATAGCTAATTGAAAAATGAAAATTTTCGACGGGAGAATGATAATTGAGATCTGCAGGTATTCGGTAAAACCGACAATCACGGTAATAAATAAGAGAATCGCTTGTGAAAGGGAGAAAAAAAGGGGAGAGGAAACGTCGAAGATGAATGTACTGACGCGTCGGCGATCTTGACAAAAGATGCGATACTCGCGAGATTAGATTCGCCGCTCGCTCGCGAAGCTCGGTTCGATCAAAGAAAGATCTCAGTCGGCGGTTAAGTAACGCAAACTTACGTTCCGTACAACGCGTTGCACAACAACGTTGCCGGCCGGTTTTGATCGCGGCCGAGTATTCCCTGTCATAGAGCCGTGGTTCATAGAGAATGTCTAACGAGATAGATCATAAACAACAATGGTCTAAGACGATACGAAGGCGGAGATTCGCTCGAAACGCTGAGAACCCATCTGTTCTTCGCTCGCATCCACCATTCAGCCGACCGCCGTCGATTGCCTTCCTCCTTATCTCGCTATGGGATTTCTTTCGCGTTACAAGGAGTCACAACAACCGCGACTACGCGATAGTCGAGGAAGAAATTAATCGTTCACGTAGGCATTCGCGTGCGCGCGCGGCAAAATATATGTACGTCGCCGGTGTACGAGGAAATGTAGCAACGCAAATGCGAAGCTAAAAGCGATGCCCCGGCGACGCGCCGCATTTATTACAAAACCCGCGTTATAAATCCTTCTGTCTTTTCTCTTTCTCCTTATCTTCCCACTTCGTGAAACTCAGTCAGATTCGCGGAAGAGTTACATTAACAAGGTAACACTCTCGATACGGCCTGGTACGAACTTTGGATATGTCGCAATCCAGCTGTTTGTGTCCAGCTATTTAACTGCATTATACTTGTCTCCGGACGATTTCACCGCGTTCCCGTCCTCATAGAGCCTCAGCCGTTTTACTTTCAGCGCTTGAGAAAAGTCTGGCAATAGACACGTATGCGTCGGCACGGTAGCAGCGTTCTGCAGGCGTATCCTTGCTGGCTAATAGCGATTGCAGGCCAGCCCGAGGTAATTTTCATTCCAACGGAAGCGATCGAGAGGAGACTACGGCGGCGGCGGCTGTGAGGACCGAAACACGATTGCCCGTCATTGTAGCAATTGAGACGGTGGTGAAACGCGACAATTTCGCCGTAGGTGGGCATGCATACGTTCTCTCGGTTTTCTTGAAAAACCGGTGTGGTCGTGAGAACCGAGAGGCACGTTAATGTGCAGAATGCATGTCCGATAGAGAGGGAAGTTGAGGAAGTCGTTACATCGATACCGCGATTGCACATCAAAATCTGAGCATAATATCGTCATTAAAGTCGCATCTAGAGTCCATTAAACGTACAGACATTGCACGGTTATTGCTGAGCATACCAATTGTATAGATAATAGACAATGAACTCATTTTTACTTGAGTTGTTTACACGAATACGATATATTGGATACATATACAATTTTATTGCGTTTTTTAAAAATTGATAGCTGAATCTTTATGATATTTTCCTACTTGTAATGCTTAAAATAAACTGAGAAAGGATTCGTTTTTTTTTAAATTCCCATCCTTATTAAAATGTTCTTTTTGTTTTTATCAAGAAATAATACATTCAAGATACAGGTATGTAATAACATATTTGCAAGACACATGGTTAATTCATTCAATTAAGACGTCTAGAGTGAAACTGAAGACTGTGAATGCAGTAGTCTAATTGAATTCGATAAGAGAAATAACAAGATAATAGTGTAATGATATGTTAAAGCGAAGTAGCTGTGCTTCAATTTGATCGATAGTCTGTCGATGAATGAGCGGTCATACGAATCTTTCATTTAAAATCGTAGATTTAAAAAAAAAGAGAAAGGAAAGAAAACGAATCCTTCTCGATCCAGTTATTTTCTCGTGTTGCCTAAGTTCGTGCCGTCGTCGATACGTTTCTTTGAGCGCCGTCTCCCGAGATGCAGGCTGCATTGATCTTTCATGTCGTTATTCTACAAGCCGATTCTTAAGATAATAATGGTTCTTGTTACCATAGAAAAAAGCATTAGCGAACAATGTATAAAAGATAAGTATATAAAATTTAAAAAGACAGCGATTACAGTGTATAATGCGGCGCCTTCGATCGTTGTTGACTTATTGCAAGAATGACGATACATTCTTCTTTCAATTGCCCTTGAAAACTCGGAAACAAGTTTAATTTCGCATCATTAGAAGCGTATTATTATACTAATAAAAAGAAAAAGAAAGAAAATCTTACGATAGCGTATTAGAAATTTTTATGGCCACAACATGAATAAGGCGTGTGTTCAAGGTCCTTGATGAGAGTCTACACCGACATATAATTTCTGGACATATAATTGCCAGCTCATTATATAGAAAGCTATTTAAATCGAGTTAATAACATTATCTGGCGTAATAACCGCTTATATAATGTCTCGTATAAATGTCATTTCTAACTATGGAAGAAATAATGATATCGTTAGTATTATCAAATAATCGATAGCTGACTGATTGTAATAAATTAATTATAATAAAGCATTAATGGAGAAGTTAACGGAGAAGTTACTTGCCGTGGATGGATTTTTTCCAAATTAAAAGGAATATGACAAATGAAAAGTATGTCAATTAAGAGATGGATTGACGAAATGCCTCTACAATCAATATATACGCTCGATGATTGAGCAATGACGTAGCTTGAAATGTTCATTTAGATGTACAGATAGCAAATTGATATATGTTCATGACTTGCAGATAATACGCATTAAAATTGGCGCATGTCACGTGCAACGCCAGGATTCATTAATATTACATAAAAACGATCATCTCTCGCTTTCTCTTTCTCTCTTCGTTCTTTTCTTTCTTCCTCTCTCCTACTCTCTCTCTCTCTCTCTCTCTCTCTCTCTCTCTCTCTCTCTCTCTCTCTCTCTCTCTCTCTCTCCCATTAAATTATTAATTGCAATTTTCCATTCTTAGCAATTGCTCAATGCACTTCATATTCATACATTATATGTAGTGAATCCTCTCTTTAACAATCATGAATAAGGAATGAGTCTAATGCAAAAGTTTATTCAATTAAAAACTAAATATTAATTAAAAATTCTGAGAAAAGTTACCGCGCGTGTCAAAGCAATCAACGGCATTCCTCATGCTCTATTATCCAAGCAGAAAAACACGCCAAGAAATAAATGATTGCGAAAAAACCCTTAATTATAACATTAAGATCAAACAAAGTTTCGTCATGCCTCATTTTATGAATATCAACATGTGTTTTTGCACCAATCAATCATAAGAATAAATTCTATTAAAATTATTACGAAAATGTTACTTTGTAATGTACTTTTATCAAGTTTGCGCTTTAAATTTGGGATTGTTAACAGTAAGCAAAGAGAAAGGGGGGGGAGGGAGAGGGAAGATACCAGATCGAAAGGGATCCGAACATCAATGAAGGAAGCGGAGGAAGAAGAGAGCAAACTGACGACAAATGTAAACGAGCCGGAGACAAATAGGTACGCCGATGCCCGTCGTTAATTCATCCGCGCGTCGTAAAGTTAGAGAAAAGAAACTCTCGCCGATGCCGGCCTGGCGATTCGCTATTATCCACAGCCGCGGGCTGTTTAGAGAAATCATTTCGTGCACGAGCGATGCAACCGTCCCGCCGCGTCCGTGATTCTAATGAGAGGCACACTCTCGGCGGCGCGCGCACCTACGTATGATTTATGACGCGATTATATAATGTCGATTATTACGACGGTGTATCGATACACTATAAATTGATATAGCCACGGCATTCACGGAGAGTATCGACGGGTGATGCGCAATTATTGCATCCGCGCTCACCAAGATTTTGCAAACAGGTGCGATCGTCAAACCAGCGAAGCCTCATCTCGTTGAGATACGTTGAGATCAAGGCTAACAATCTTTAATAAAAAAAAGCTCTCTCTAGGTCAGTAGATGACGCATGATTTTCGTTTCATTTGGAACTTTTTAGAACGACTGGTTCAAGCTGACTTAAATGTGCCGCGCCGTCTTCGTGCGACATTCGGGCGCGTACATTATCGAAAATGTACAATGCGATGATTATTGTATACTCAAATATTAGACGGCATGAATGGAAAGTTTAGCGTAGATCACCGGTGACATGCGCGGCACGGAATGTGTCAAAAGATATTTCCTATCTCAGAGAGATATAATAATGATTATCCTGAAATTGCGTGTAACGTTCACAGCTTTCGTGATTAACGTTATGACAAGAGATCGTTATTACATCGCATTTCGTATTTCGTAAACATAGTGGACACACGACGCTCGCGTTAATGTTTCGAACGAAATTAAACCCGAATTTCGGATTCATTGAATTCGCAATCGTGATCCACGTCGAGTCATGTCGATGCGCGCCATTTGACATTTTGTAAAAAGAAAATGACGACTTAGATGACGAAGAATGGAGGGAATTTGGTGTCCTAAACAAAGCTCGGAGGCAGCACGCGCGTCAGCGTGAAACAATTACCGTCACCATACGTGACTGCTGCTATGGGAAATATCTCCATCTGCGAATCGCCTTGAGCGCGTAGCCGGGCCACTCAACACGTGCGTCCTGGACACGCACAAATAATTTCCTGGGCAATCAACGCGCCGGAAACTTAACCGATCGACGCGTACCAACGATTTCGCTTACTTCTCGACCTTGATTGGTTAGTTGGTGTGACTGGGGTGTGACTTTTCGGCCGTGAAGGGACTCCACGCCGAGAGGGTTCCCACCTGGCCCCCGGGGCAACTACGAGCAACGTGGTGATCGTTAATTTCATTAGGGATTGATTTTAGGAGTTTAGCTGTCTTTATACAAAGATGGTGGACGCCCTCCATTCGGACGGGGGGGACCAGGCACGAAACGGTCCCGCCTGCTGAACAATACAAGAACGCCACTCATACCTCTTCGACACTCGAAATTTGGAATTGATCATCGTACTTTTCTCTTGACGTTGCCATGATCTGAATTATTTGATTTGAATTTAATTCGTTCTCATTTTCATGATCGTTTGTTTAGTAAAAGACATTTATAAATACGAAGGGTGAAAATTATTATCATAATTTGCCAATCTCACGTCGCATGTAGAGTCGATGGGAATAAAGAACGCGATGATCAACATCCGCTTGCTCGCGAGAAGCGGTAAAGTGGAGATATTGAATAGTGCGAATAGAAAAGAACCATTAAAGCCGCATGACTGTGTCGTTGGCTGGCCTTCTTTCAATGATTAATTACATTTGATTCTTCTTATGACTGTGAATAATAAATTAATCCGTGCAAATTCATGTTGTAAAACACATGTTGCATTAAGTAAATTAGTAAATACGTAGTAAAAAAATTTGTACTGTGTCGGATACATATCTTTATACCACAAATAGGTAATAATTTTTGAAATAAAAGTACATCTTTTTTTCAAAAGAGTTTGGATTGTTAGTCTTTCTCCTTGGAAATACAGAGTAGTATGGTTCGCAATGTCCTTTTTTTTTGTCGAAAACAGATGTTTTTAAATTATATTTTCAGCCACAATCTATTGCACGCGTAATCGATTGCTTTTTAAGGTACATAATTAAGACGATCGAAAATTGGCCAACTGAAAATTCGTATATCTCTAATCTGTTGTAGCTATACGATTGAAATTTCGTAGACTACTAGCGAAAGAATCCGTTCGTCCTCGATACTTTATAGTGGAGCTAAACTAGAGCACGTCGTCATCATCGTCGTCGAGTGATGGAGCCAAGGTAAGCCGCGATAATTGTATAACCGGCTTCTGAGAAGCGGAACGCGCTCAGCTATATATCGATATATATATATATATATATATATATTATATCGTTGTTGTTACTGACACTGATTCGGAATGATACACGACTGAGAGCAAGTGTAAGAGATTTATAATACATCCTGTCATCTATAGAAAGTTTTCATGAATGTGTTTTAAATAAATTCGATCCCACAGAAAAATCGAAGATTCGATTGAATCAAAGAAGTAATAAATTACAATATTATTTTCCTTCAACATAAATTGTTAGACAAGAATATTTTCCAAACACATATTTAATGTATATTTATTTTAAATGTTTTAATAATATTGTATCCGATTAATGTTACATCTCACGCACGTATTTCATACCGGTATCAGAAAAAAAAAGAAAAGATGAGAGATGCAAAGAGAGAAAGAGAAAGAAAGAGGGGAGCAATAGCTACCAAGAGTGAGAGACGAAAGAAGCGGAATAGAAAAAGAACGGCCAAATAAGCCGTCGCAGGTCGAGTAACGAGGCATATAATAACCCTCGGTGACATTCGAACAAACAGCCATCTGTAGGTAATACCCCTGTGGTGAGGAACGCCCCGAAAACTACACCCCGCCAAGAAATTACAATGACAATGAGCGAAATCCGACCTGCCCGCGGGCACGCACTGTATTTCTTTTTTCTTCTGCCTTTTTCCTCCATCACACCTCCTCTCGCAGCGCGTATACGCACGATTCCACGCGCTCCGGTAGGTTCTCGGCCATTGTGCGACGCGACGATCCGAAGAGACGAGAAGAATTAAATCGTCGTTGAAAACGAGGGTCGCGTAATACGTTTGTGGGCCGTACGCGTATGTGAGCTCTAAAAGTCGTTGTTTCCTACAATCACACATTTCCTAAATGACACTGCTAGATCGCTACGTCGACGCAATGCTAGATCTCCACATGTGTTTTACGGAGTTTAATACTAGAATAACTAAAACAGTCAAACTGACTGATTTATAATTTTATTAAATTTATAACCGTACTTTCTCTCTCTGAAATTTCCCGTGACTTTTGTTACAATGTACGAATGGCTAAATTGATCAATTCGCTTTCTCTCTTTAAAAAAAATTTAATAGTAGAAATAAATATGCGTTAATTTTATTGATATTAATATTAATGTGACGGGGCTTTCGTAAATCATCAATTGATTGGTTTATTTTTGGTTTTGTACTTGTCACGGTTTTACGACTATGTCTGTCAAAATAAAATTTATTAATAATTTGAGGCATCGGGATAAAATTAAACCGAATCACATTCCTCTCACTTTAGTTTCTAATGTGCGCGATCGGGAGAAAGCGCGCGGCACTTTTGACGTCCTCTCGGCTAAAGCAACGAAAATTACCGCTACCATATTGGGCGGGAACGCGGTACAATTTCGTAATTAATTCATAGATCGAAAGTTACATGTATTTCATATAGGTGTAACCTCCACGACAAACTCTCGGAAGTCCTCTCCGTTCAGTTGGTTGATCGAGTACGATCGGTCTTGGGTGAGCGTGATACTTTCGCAAGACGCTGGCCGCGATTCAATCTCGCATTGACACAAGTTAACGAGAGGCGTATCGCTCGCGAAATTGGGCATGCAAGTTTCCTTATAATCTGGCTTCACCGTGATCTGTAATACATCCTCCTTTGCCGCGTAATTCCCTCGAAATTCGAAATTATGCAATAACAAAGTCGCGCGTTGCGGAATTTTATACGTGAATTTTATTTGCGCGATATGTCCTCATTGAAACATTTGAATCGTTTATTTGGAAGGAAAGTAGAAAATTTATCCACCGCCAGTGTAACTTCCATAAAGATCGAGAAAATCATTTCATTCAAACGTACACGGAAAAAATTGCTATGGATGTTACAACAATATTTTCTATGTTTGGGAAAGAAATGTATGTGAATTCAAATTACATTGATATTACATTGAATGCAGTTGTTAAGATATACTCATTTATACGGTTTTCACAATTATAGTTCTTATGATAAATAACATTTGGTTGCAATACCCT
>VBVR01001960.1:0-25978 GCA_011638315.1 Tetramorium parvispinum
TACGACACAGCCTTTGCGTCTATTGTAGACGAGGCTTTACGAAAGCAGAGGATATTGGGACAAAAGGATCAACAGGTTTAGGCGGGGATCCTTAAATACACGCTTTATTGCTACCAAACAATTTCATCAGTTAAGAGTCTATGCGGTAATGAAAACTTTAATAAAAAAAATTATTTTTACTCGATTCTTCTTATCTTTGCGGAATGGAGGATTAAGACAGAGATTCTGAATATATGATAGCTACTTCATATGATTGCTTCTTCAAATTCTAAAATTGTAGAAAAATGATCAGTATTCGTACTAAATATAATTAAAAATTCAAAACATACTAATAACAATAATTGAAAAGTATCCATTATTGATTTTTTAAGACTATATACCTGTAAGATTGCTTCTCTCAATTAGTTTAATTTGCCCAGATTTATCTTTTATTCAAAATATGTTATTTAGTTTTTTTTTATTTCATATCTACCGATCTATACTTACCGACAGAAAAAATTATAACTAACAAGACATCATTTTTCGATGTAAAAAAACAATTTGCTTCGCGGAAAAAGGTGGCTTAGCAAATCGATATACCCTTTTCCATTCGAGGCGCGGAAAAGGGTGCATGGAAATTCTGAAAGTGTCAGTGATCGAGTAGCGACGACGATCGTGGCTGGGAAGCAAGAGGAGAGGAGACGAAGATGCAAGTGGGGGATAAAGACGAATGGAAGGGAAGGACGGTTTGTTGAGGTAGGGAGATCGAAGGAGAACGAAGGGGACGATGGAAGGACGAAGTTGGTGGGGAAGCACCCACCGAGGGTGGGTCAGATTGAATTGCGAGAGGGTAGAGCAGTCGGGTCTACATGTTGTCGGACGTCTTGCTGATCGATAACCAACCTATTAACCCAGTGGCGTGGCGCGCTTGCGCCAACTCGCACTCGTAGGCGTCACGGCTACACTCCCGTGACGTCACGGGACTCGTCGCAATATCGATTGAAAAATCCGGGAAATGTCCCAGGACGTCGACGCGCTCCGTTCTGGAATTCTGGGCCGAGATCCGGGCGACAATGCCGAGAGAGAGAGAGAGAGAGAAAGAGAAAGAGGAGCGAGGGAGAAAGAGCGACCGGGACTCGCGTAAATGTCAAGGGGTGTTTTTCGCTATGCGTCCTACCTTCCAAATACGTGCGTTTCTCCCCAGAGAAAAATTACTGACATTTATTACTGGACATTTACATACTGTATGGGTGTGCGGGTGTGTATGTCTATATATGTAAAATATATAATTTTTATTTATATCTCTGATAAGAAAACAGCAATGGCAGATTTCGTGATTAGAATACATTTAGAATAATGGATCGTACTTCTCAATTGGAGCGATAGGGAAATTTCGAAAAGTTTGTATATTTGATTGATAAACTCTATTAACTGAAACTATTAACTGAAATTATTAACTGAAAAGCTGTAACAAATGCGATTCTGTTTTATTTAGTCTCATAATGCATACTTTGTTTATTTAATTTTAAATATTTTCACGAAATATTCCCCCTTTCTCTAGATGTTATACTTTTGGAGTTTCGTGCATTTGTATAATTTCCACAGTGCATTTCGTTTACTTTAGGACCGAATTCTAAAATAAATTTAATATTTTGTAATTTAATTAAATTCGATGCTATATTTATATAGAAATAATATAATCATTCCTTATATCAAATTGTATATCAAATATATAATTATTTTGTAACGAAAATTTTCTGTAATGAAGATTTTCTGTAACGAAGGCAAAAATACATTGCGGAACGTTGCAGAGATATAACTTTGCAAGTATTCTATGAAATATTAAAGAAAGATCTCCGCGTGTGAGAAGTATTTAAACGTTTCGAGCTTTGGCAGAGTTTCAGATAGTAACACTATTTCTCGGCAATTCTAGGTGCAATTGCAGAGTACGTCGTATTTTACCAAACTCACCATCATTTAAATCCTACGCTCTATAAAGTCGTCATGTTTATTAAGAATATAAAAAAAGTTTCGTATATATAATTATTTCGCGAAGCTGCAAAGTGCACTCGTATAAAATTCCATCGTACATCTATTCGAAGTTATTAATATCATCTCACTATTGGCTCGTAATTTTTTAATATCTTTGGCATCGATATCAGTTTTAAAAATGACGTTAACTAGCAAAAAATATATCCCCTAGCTGCATTTATTGTTAGTTGATACTTTTATAAATAAGAATTCTCGATCAATTTAATTTAAAACATTTAGATATTATTCAAAGTTATAAAAATATCCACGAATATATCCACAAGTATAAAACTGTTGATACAATTAAATATGATTAATATAAATTTTATTTCGGATAGAGAGAAAGAGCAAGGTATGTATTAGGAAACTTTTCGGAATTAATTCCGTTTGAAATTATTTCGTTTTCCCTAGAAAAGACAATAGAAATCTAGGAAATAACTAAATAATTTTAATCGGAATCAATTCTGAAAAGTTTCATAATACTCAGAATAGAAAATGTTATGAAATGCTTAAGAAGTTGTTACGATTTTGCCCCTCTTAAAAATCACAAAATAGAAAAACAAGTTGTCTACAACACCCTGAAATTTGTAGCATAAATGCGCGTGCGTGCCACCAATCGCTTATTTACTGTATACCGTAACGATCGCAGTATGAATTATGTATAATCACTCGCGCGTAGATAGGTTCGCGCGTACAACACGGTATGCGCAAAACATATTACACATACTCGTCTTTCTTTCTTCCCTAGGCGCGCTACGCACGCGATGTGCACGATTCCACACATTCGTTTTACGTTCGCTTAACCTAATCAACTACATCGCCGATGTTGAGGCTTCAGCCCATTAACTCTATCGATTGATGCGAGATGCACGAATATTTATCGCTTGTTTATCATTAATTTTTCAGTCGACATTAATGTGCTAATCATGCAAGTTTGAATACTGATAGAAATATATATTTTATTTGTTATATGTATGTATTTGCTGATGGATTTCTCGATCGAAATGTTGGGATTTTTTAAAAATTGAAACGGTATTACATTTTATTTTCTTTAATGTGTGAAGGTCTGATTTGTCTGGAATACTTTACTTCTCTTGTAATTATAGAGGAATCGAATTGTTCGAGATATATAACACGAAAAGCTATCTATTTGTTTCTGAGAGCTATAATTGGCAATTTATTGTATTATGAAAATAAGAAGCAGAAAATCAATTCGCGAATAGATCTCTACAGTAAATTGATAGGGAATAGGATTTGGCTCAATTTCTTTTAATATCCAACATCCGATTGATCCAAGAATACATCGTATCTACTTTATTTACATTTCAACGTGCATGCACTGTCTCCTGAAAAGATTTCCAATAATGTTCTGCGGTTTGGAGCTAGCGTAACTTGGCGACTTTCGACCGGAAATAGGAGTCGTCGCACAGCTATTGTTCGCGCACTTACAGTTTTATTTAGACCAGAATAATGGAGGAACAGGTTTCTTTGGCCAAGCTGGCGTAAACAGATTCTTGTTAACGTCATCGTACCGTATTACCGGATTACTTATGTACTTTCAATTGGGGTACCTGAAGATGTTACAAATGTCGTTAAACTTTATTTGTATCAGTGGTTCATTAAAACCCTTGGCGAGCGTCCGAGGTACCTTAATAGTTCGCTGGTTAACCTAATCTTCGTTGGTTGGCACAGTTTCACGGTCAACGTTCTGCGGTGGTATTTTATGACGGTGACAGTAAAACCGCACAATTCCGGTCCTTACCGCCGTAGTGCAATCGATAACATGATTTGATTTGATAGCCGTGTTTCGTGGTGACGCGATTGTGTGGGGGGAAACGATCGAAAAGTTTTTTTAATACGATCAGTAACTGATGGTTAATATATATTTAATGAGACATTGTTTCGTCGAACTGAATCAGATGACAATGAATTAGAATGGGTTTAATTAAAAATCTTCTTAAAGATAATTTCTGATTATTATTAAAAATATTTCAGTTTTTTAAAATAGTCTCATCTAGTCGAATCAGATAACAAAGAATCAGAGACTTAATTAAAAATTCTCCTAGAGTTTACATTTTTAAATATTATTAAAAATATATTGATTTTCTTGAATATATAAATAAAAAATTGTAACCTAATTGGAATATTTATTAATTAGTAATGACAAAAAATACTATAATAAGAAATTAGTATATAAATACTATACATATGATAAGAAATTAGTGTTTATTCTTCAAAATACGTAATTGATTTTTCTTGAACTTTGCCTGCCAGATAGCTTGGCACCAAGATATATCCAAAATGCATACTGCATGGCACTGAATCCATTCCCGTGTCAAATATTTGTGTTTACGACATGGGGCGGTCATCGTATTTCCGAACATTGGTGGTGCGCCAAGGGAAGACGGCGCGCGAGCGGGTACTCTCCGCGCGCGCTCAGAAAATTAATTCAATTAGACGGTAATGAAAATGTACGTCGGCGCGAGTGACCACGTTGCGGCTGCAGACCGGCAATTTTGCATGCCCGAACGTGCGTGCGCTACGCCACGGGAATGCAGACACTCCGTAATAATTACTATAACGCCGTGGATCGGGATTGCGCGGAGAAGAGCCCGTTGCACGCGCGCGAGCGCGCGTGTGTATGTACGGTAATTGCACGTGCTTTAATGGCGTATATGCACTTGGCGCCGCGTTGGTATACCGTGCACGGTAATTCAGCATAAAGACTCGCGACACCTGCGGTACGGCCTGTCAAACCATTTTCATGTGTCGACACGCGAGGTATAAAACGAATAGGGACGATAGAAATCGAGTTATTCGTGGGAAAAACGTCAGATAACGTGTTGTATTAATTTATAAATCTTTATTTCTAAATACAGATGTTACAAGAACCGATCCGTGTGGATCTAAATGCGTGGACGACACATTTCTGATAATAAAATTAATAAACATTATTTTTAACAAGTTGTTATTCCATTGGAAAGCCATTGTCGTACTATTTGTTCGACAATACTCCACTCAATACCGACTCTTGTTAAATTTATTTTTACACGTGTACTAAATTGAATTATGGATGTTGTGCAGTTTCTCTAGCGCGCATATTACGCGATCTTCGACGATTTCGCAACTTCGAAAAAGTGCAAAAATAATATTAATCAATTTCTAATATTTCCTGACATTATTTAAAAAATTTGCGATATTTCTGTCCTCTCGAAAAGCTTGCTCTCGATGGTAATCATCCATTCCTGAATCAGTATTAGCGCCGAGCTTCCGCGGATATTTTCGGATGCCACCGAAAAGGCAAGGGCGCCGTGCCGAATCGCTATTGGCTTCGCTAACCGCGTCGGGATGCCTCGTGTTTGCGATCGGGTTAAGAAGGATTGCCGCAAGAGCTTTCGGAGGCTGCTGCCAAAGCGCATTCGGAAGCTCAGGAGTGTAGGTGTGTGTAGCGCCCGGGTGTATTTTCGGCGAACGTTTCGACTGCTCTCTCTTTCTCGCTCAAACACAGACAGCTTTGCGCAAACTTACAATGGAGTTAATTACAAATTAAATCGTGGCGAGTGTCACGAACGAACGACGGCGCCATTAATCATCTCGGGAAAGTTAGTTTGCTGCTACAAAAGCGCGCTTCTCGGAATAAAGCCTAAACGACAGCCCGTGAGCGTCGTCGACCAGTTGCACGCGGAAAATTTCAACAGTTTCTCGAGTGTTAGCTGCCGTCGCAGGTGAGCACGTGCTCGATGTGTACCGTCCGTGTACCGGAGCACCGATTGTGCCACCGTTACGCAATTAGCGAGAGCACACACAGATTGCGGCAGCGCCGGTTGGCCGGTCATCAAATCCCAACTGTTCTTCGCGATTCCGACAATGTTCCAGCTTATGGTGACGGTTCGCAAATAGGGACAACATAACCATACGTCAAATGCGGCGATGATGCCACTTTACCTTACGGTTGATTCGTAATTCCCGGACGATTCCATCTGGTGCGCCGATTAACTCATCGGGTCATCTAGCGTGTTTGCGATTAGAACCTTTTACGCTGTGCACGTCTTCGTATTTTAAAATGTAAAGAAATTTGCAAGTGTGTGTACACAAATTTTTTTATAAGCAAAATTTCTCACGCTGTACACATTTTGAAACGTAAAGGAATTTGCAAATGTGTTCAATAGAAAAATTTTTTAACCAGCATAAATTTTTATATCCTGCAAAAATATTTTTGTTTATTATTTACATATTTATTATTTTATTCGTACTTTTTTATTGCTTCCTCGTGCTTGATTACTATTTTGTAAAGAAATTTGCATTACTATTGCTCTTCGAAATACATTTTCAAAATTCGTATGTTATTCAATCAAATGGCATTGAATTATATGCGCGTTCAAAGTAATGTATGCACGCCAGCTCGAGTCCCGCATGCGGGCCGAAAACAATAACGCATGTACACTTATTTCGCCGAATGAATAGCAAATGGTCGACGGCGTGTTGGAGCTGATCGTACGCGGCCGCGGTTGCGCAAGATTTACGGACATTTTGGCTGCGCCAGGTTTACAAGGATTTTGCCATGAATTGCGTAAGCGCCGTGTGACAGGCTTTATCGACATTTTTCGTGATACAAGCTGTGCGACAGTTTCGCCACGCTTTGCGTAAACAAGACCCGGTTTCCGACATAAAATTGTGTAACAGAAATTTCTATTTAGGATTATTGGAATTTTAGAAAAAGATTCTACTTTTACATTTCTGCATTATAGCGAATCGAGATTACATATCTACGGCACTCAAAGTTCTACTCGTAAGTGAAAATAGATTTTGCCCATGAAATCAGATAATTCCTGATCATTTATTGAATTTTCTAAATGATGCGAATCAGGACGAGCCAGCAGCGATATATCAATAGAAACTGAAAGAATGTAAGAAGAGTCGAAAAACACACTCGAACTTAATTTCTGTAAAAGGAAGACGGAATGTCTCGAACCGACGGAAAAAGTGATATCGGTCTGTGCTAAGTCTGCAGCATACTACCAATGACAAAATATTTGCCAGTATCAGGAAGAAAGGAAGGATCCACGTAATCGTCCCTGATAGGACTAAACAACTTCGTTTAAACATCTACGTCTAGTAACACTGACAGGAGATGTGGGTATTGAAAGAAATTTACGCGCGTGTGGGTGGGTGTGTGTGTGTACCTTATATTTTCTAGAAAGAAATTCTTTTAAATTTGACATAAACATCCAAACCATATATAAACTATATAGCAATACATACGTAAATATATATATATATATACATATTAACGTTAAAATTAATTTTATATTAATACAAAAATTGTCGTAAAAGTTGTATAACGAAACTAAATTTGATAACAATTTAAAGTCAGTTAATAATAATGATTATTTATTATCATATTAGTAATAAACATTAATATCCCGAATCAACATAATGAATTAAAGGATTCGACCGTATAACTAGAGAGTGTAAAGCATTGCGGAAACAGGAAGGATATAGTCCCAACCGATCCTATTGTCTCTTACATTTCCTCGTCCACGCTCGGTCTTCGTAGCAAATTATCAATGTCACGTTGCGCGGTTGGGTACTCGGCTAAATCCATTTAACACACACCGCTTGTTGCATGGAGATTTCCCTTTTAACCGATGGAAAGTCCTGTGCAAGGAAACAAGTGGATTGTTCCAAGCGAGTTGTCGATATTCCTTGAAACTATGAATGATAATGAGGGTTCTTTAGTTCCAAATAATAACAAAACATTGAACAACGAATAAAGAATTGTACCGTAAAATAATAATCAAAACGTTTAAATAGTAATTAAACTAAATTAAAAAATTTTATATTGCATTGTCTTTTATAAACGATTTTATTTAGAAACAGACAAAAAATATATAAAATTATTTTACGCAGATGGTAGAAATCAATGTTATTTGGTGCAAATGCTGGAGAATAAATGACAAATAGTTTCTTTGCATAAACATAATTTTTCCACTGTCTATATTTGAACGTGAAATTTCGCTACTTTTTGCTTGAACGTTGTACGGATTTTACATGGTAGTTTAAATGCGAATTTGGAAAGATTTAATTTTGCGGCGGAATGCAAATGACGTAGGAGAAAAGACGGATGGGATTTCGCAGTGAGATATTGCGACAAAGATTGGGAGGGCGGTCCAATAGTTTTGCGCGCAAGAGGCTTTCGCAAAATCAGCGCTCTCACTGGAGTTACTACACCCGTCACTTTATTGTCAGCATTGCTGAACAATCATCGCCTTCATTTTTGTTGTCTTCGTTTTCGCCACCATTGCTGTGATTATCGTCACCGTCGCTATCATTGTTATCATTATTGTTATCATTATTGTCATCGCTGTTGGTGTCTTTAGATTTCTTTCTTTTTGTAGAAATAGGTCACAAAGGTAATATTTTGTTTTGGTTTTTCTTTTGAATCATCGGGATGCGATTATTTTATTTCATTTACTTATTTTGTAGAGAAGAAAAAGAAATTGCTATTTCTTTCTTTAAAATTTCAAAGCAGCTAGTAACCGTAACTAGTATGATATTTCGGAGTTAAGTTCGATGTAAAAACTAGAGGTATATATCTCATTAAAATGCTGTGAGAAGCATCGCCATTACTTGTTCTAATGCTTGTTCTAAATGGCTCTTAGTCCGAGTTGCAAACGCCTCACTGACATTTTATTATATAATAAAAACAGGAACTTAAAGATGAGACAAAAGAGATAACACTACATAAATCCGTTTTTGTCCAATATAAATGGATTTTTCTTACAATCAATAATGTGAAAAGAAAAATAGAAACGCGGATGTAACCTTCACGAAACAAGAAATAAGACCTCGAAATGTAACAACGTAAAATTAAGTAGCTTGGCCTTCAATATGTTTTACGCATCATTAATTATGTTTTTTCCATTTATAAAATTATTTCCACTATGCAAATGGTAATATGCTTCAAACTATTGCGTATCGAAAATTTCTTTCTTTAAAGTTTCAAAGCAGCTAGTAACTGTAACTAGTATGGTATTTCGGAGTTAAGTTCGATGTAAAAAATAGAGGTATATATCTCATTAAAATGCTGTGAGAAGCATCGCCATTGCATAACGTCTATTCGGAACCGGTCTTTTTATGCGCGCGACGTCGTCATAATTTCAGAGAAACGTTGCAATTACTCGCCAGGGAGCCCGAGCTGAGTGTTCCAACAATCCAATCCAATCCATCATTTTAAGATACCCCGTAATATATTTTGAAATGTTGATATATTGATCGCAAATTATCTTTTCACAAACTCGACATTTCGGTTTTGACGAGAGATCTGCTAATTTGAACATCAGAATTTATAATTATTAATCGTATCAATATTGATTACCGCGAATATACAATTTTCATCTACATAATTATACAACAATATTGTTCGACCAGATTCTCTTTCAACGAATAAATATAGAACAAAATCTAATCTATCAAAAATTATTTCGGGTTAAAACTGAAAATCGAGACTGTGTGTGTGTGTGTGTGTGTGTGTGTGTGTGTGTGTGTGTGTGTGTGTGTGTGTGTGTATGTGTATGTGTGTGTGTGTGTGTGTGTAGGGCAATACGTGCGTAATAAATATTTTGTAAGTGCTTTTTTCATTTATTCGCCGCACGCATAATGCCACACGATAATTAGACCACCATGACCTAGTCTCAATTTTTATCATCGGTTGACTATGCCCGACTGGTGGAGGCTGGGCCATGCATGACTGTGCTGCAAATCAGGCCAGTAATGTGTCAAGGCAAACACACATGTCCTCTTGGCACTTGCGCGTATATGTTTGTACGATTGATAAAAAAAAAGAGGCCCAATAGCTTCATACGTGCTCGTCGTGCAAACATTCGTCCGAGAAAGAATCGCAAGAGCATGATGAAAAATATCTTACAGATGTTATTCGAGAGAAAAAAAATATCCTACTTCAGAACGGATGTGCAAGCGATATTTTGCGAAGATCGATTAAGCCACGAAGTTAAAAACACGAACTTGGATTAACCAGATCGAGAATATGAGACAGCACTTGGATAATTTACTTGAAGTAGCTACATGTTTACGATTCGGTTCATTTTGTTTGTTACGATAATAGGTAGTATATGCATGCATACACTCATGCATTCGTGCAATTGCAGTACAGTGAGCAACTCTGTTATTATTGCACGTGATTCCTTTTGTAAATAAAATTTTGCACTCCAAGCGAGAAGCAGCAGCGACCTCGGCCGAACACGCCGCGCCCACCTTCCTTTTACTGCATTCGCAATTAAGCAAAAACCGCTGGAAATTGAATTCGTGCGAAAAGTAAAGAGAGGCGACCGCCTTCTTTGGTCCCTCCCGTCCCTCCTCCCCCCCCCGCAATCCCGTCTATCCTCATCGGGGCTCTCACCGTCGCGTACTTCCGTCTTCCGCTTCTTATCCGCCGCGGGCTTTTCAGCGAACGAAGGACGGGACGCGCACTCGAGAACCAATTTACTGAGTAATAGAAACGCGCGAAAGGTACGGGAGAAGATCGAGATGCGGGTACAGATTTGAGCGGGGAGGCTTCTAGGACCTCGTCGGAAAATGCGATATCAAACGAATCGCGGAGGAAAACGTTCGCGCCGGAGAAACAGAGTTCGTAGAGAGGAGGAAGAGTGGGACGAGGAAAAGACGGAAAAAGGTAGCAGACCACCTGAGCGATTCCGGCGATTTTGCGTCTTCTCTGTACACATTCCAACGGGATTCCAATTTGCCTTTGAGTGAATTTCAAACGTAAACGCAACTCACCGGTCTCGTGGTCTCATGACAGTTACCTTGCCGTTTGCGGGTTTTCGCAGATACGCGACCGTCTTGCTCGAGCGATCGTCCAACTGGCCCTCTCGCTTCAGCGTAGCTCTTGAAAGATTCGCAGTTTCGCCTTCGTTCGAGCGCGTTAACTCGATACGCCAATATAGGGTACCGCGTCGCGAGCGCGTTGCGGTTCGCAATAATTGCGAATGCACGCATGCCACCGCCATTCGCGCCAGTTCGTGCAAATAACGCCTAACAAATAACATTGACGAGAATGACGAAGGTGGACTTTGTTGACGCTCGTTTGGCTGCCACCCCTCTTCGTTACCTGATTTCGTGATGTCGTCTATCGCGGTCGCGAATTAGCACGAGAGAGTCCCAGCAAAATTGTTGCTCGTTGTCGCCGGCAAGCAAATATTTGCGGGAGCAACCGCGTCGAGCCGGCTCGTATGAGATCATGTATTTTTTTTCTTTTTGTTTTTATATCACACATTTTCGGAGATAACTGCGTTTGTGTGTCGCGACGAATATGTATGTAATATTTCGCATTTCTCTCGACTCCGTTTCAATCTTCACAGATATATGTCTATTTGGAAAAAAATCGCATAATTATGATATTCAATTACATGCCTTTCCTCGAATAAATTTTAATATTTTCACTCGAAATTTTTATTATTTTCAGAAAGAAATTATTAAGGCATTGAATCAGGACTTAGTTTCTAAAATTGCATAAGACAAACAATAATAAAGAAAAAATCTCGATAGGGAAAATGATTAGAATAATCAACTTTTATTTATAACCAAATTATTATTATATACATGTATGTTTTATGTTCTCTCCCCCCCCTCTCTCCCGTGCTAAAAAAATCGTAAGACTTTTCTTTCAGTTTTGAAGTCATTTGATTTTCGCAATGTGCATCCAGAAAATTAATCAAGTGATGCAATGGGAACGCCACTGCGCAACATTTCCTATAACCAAGTTCAATCACGTGGAATAAATATATACGTAACAGGCTTTGTTAATTAGCGAAAAGTCCTGCGCGCGAGAGGTATGTGCATCTTGGTCGACGAATTAATTAGTTGTCATCGTGACATTATGTAATTAATTCGCCCGATCCATCGGGCGACACGTTGCTCTGGTGTCGTGATACAGTCGCTGCACGGTACATAAAAGAAGTCGTATATTTTATTTCTGGCATTAATAACGGTCCGCCCCCCTCGCGTCCCGCGTCGTCCCTCTCGTCGCTCACGAGAAGAGATTTGCAGGCGGCATCGTTATCGCGGCAAATATGTTTCCATTTCTTCTTGCCGCTCGCCATGCTTCCGCGAAGGCATAACGGCCACCTTTAAAGCGCACTAATGAGTTTGCACTCGGAGCGATAATTGCCAGCGGTGCCGTGCCACGCCGTTCTGTTTCTTCTCTCTCATTGTTGCGACCGGTCGATAGCAAAACCCAAACGAACGAATGTCCAGGTCCGCAAAATAACGAGACAACTTTGTTATGCTGTAACGGAGTTGTCTCGTTCATCATGCCGTGTCGATTTACCGCGAAGGCGAAAGTGCTATTTATGATCCGGGTCCACGATTGAAAATTTTTTGAAGAAATTTTGCCAATCTCAAGACTATATGATAAATTTGCGGAATATGGAGAAATTGCTAAGACTGAAAAATATTGCTTTCATTTATGGATATCTAATGATTAGTTGTCATCGTAAATATTATTTATTTTTATATATTGTTTTTTGCGTTATATATTATTTTTTATAGATATTTTTTTATCATTGTTTGAAAATTCGTTTATTTTTATTCGCATACATATTTGAAATCATTTTTCAAAAAATTTTTGTGCACGAAAATTTGAGAGATTTTGACATTTTTATTATGAAATGTTTTGCAAACTTTTCATTTCACGAAGTATATGTACAATATAAAGATATAATCTTGATCAAATCAGATTATACATACGTTAATAGTAAATACAATTTAATGACACGCGTGTATTAAGTTAAAAGCATCTTTCATTTATTAAAATACTTTAAGACATAACTATTCGTCAATAGAAATGATGAAAAATAGTGAAAGATGGACCGTAAAGGAAGAAAGCTGGTAGAGATACGCGGTGTATTTACAGCTGGTAGATGTTTATGGTTCCTCAGTCGTTTACATGGGTAATTATGTTTGATTTGAATTAATGCACTGCCTCAACTCTCTCTCACTCTCTCTCTCTCTCTCTCTCTCTCTCTCTCCTCTCGATTTCCGTCTCGTCGTCGCCATCCACTCCGTAAGAAGTTATCGGTCTGCGTATACGCAAACAGCTTCTTAAGCGATTCCACAAGGCGGAAGGAAGCCGGGCACGGTTCGTTAATCTGCGTACACACCACGATCCACTCCGTTCCATTCGGTAAATGAGAGTGAACGTTTTAAGAGGACCGGCAAATTTCGTGGCATCAGAGGTCGAGATTTTAAGCCGAATAGCTTTTTCATCTTGCCAGGCGCATTTTAATTTTATAGGAGATTTTAAATCGACTTTGAAAAGGTTTATGGAGTTGTAATCGCGTTGCCTCACTAACAATAAGCATTGTGTTAAATTTTGTGATTGTGAAACTTAGTTAAAATTATTTATAGAATTGAAACATTAGTGCAGTATCATTTAAGAAATATTTGAAGAATCAAATCTTAATATATTGAGATAAAACATGAAATTTAAAGTAAATTTCTAAGTCAATGCATTTTGTTATTTCAATTTTAAGTTGTAATCTAAAATCTGTCTGTACTATATGCAATGTAGAGAAAATATATTAAATTTTATACAATTAATAATTATTTATTCAATTTTGAAAATTACAAGGAAAATCTTGATATCAGTTGCCGTAAGAACGAAGCCTTCGATTATTTCTCGTCACCTCGTGTGTTGGACGGATTATCAGAAACTTATGTCCATTATCAAAGGAGGTCACTTGGCTCTTTCGGATTACTGTGCGCACTTTCTAGCATCGGCGAACGTGATCACTGAGTAGTCGCGCGGATATCATAATTTAGCGACTCGGGGTCACCGGTTACAGCGAATGAATCCGTAAATATATGCGCACGTGTTCACTATTTACCGAGCCGATAATTGTACGTTAAAATACGAGATTCGCTAATAATTTCGCCAACGTTGTGCGAAACAAACTAGCTCGCCAGATAATGAGCAACGTAATAATTATAAGGGACGTAGCTTATTAACCTTTAGTTACGGTACACCAAACTATAATTTTGCAATTTCCGATTAGCGAAGCAAAAATACTTCACAGTTACGACATGTTGCCAAGTCATATTTCTACATTCAATTCAATAATTAAAAATTTTTTTAAATCAATATCTTGAAATATTTTTTCCTTATTGTTAAAATTATTTATATTGACTGAATGCTTATTAAAATTTGATAATTTTAGACGAAATATAGCGCTGAGGTATTAACTCTTATTTGTATCGAACGATACTAAATGTAAACAACAGAATGAAATTTTTCGTTAAGATCATAAACGATCGTTAATAATAAAAGTAGCAAGTTTGCGAGTTGAACTTTTCTTCGTGACATCTTTCTGGATGTGTAAACGGTTTAAAATTTGAAAAGCACACTCAAAACGGAAGTATTAGGACAAGCGAGCAAAACGGGTCATTACGGATCACGCTCTAATGAGGGTCAACTGGGTCTGGTGGGTTTGTTACTTTTTATCACCGCGCCCCCGACACACTCCTGAAATAATTAGCATTTTAATGTATGTATCTGCTTATCTAGACGATGCTTGGTGAGTGTTTTGCATGTTAATCTCTATGGGAAATTACATGCGCCATCGCACGTGTCCATCCGGAAAGTAACTTGAACAAAGTCTTAATGGTATTTTGAAATTATCCGAAATTACAACCGCTCTATTAAATTCAATTTGCGTTATCCATATTCTGATTTAAGACAATGGGTTTTAATTATATTAAAAAAACATATAAACGAGAATTCAGGAAATAAAGTACATAAAATAAACACATTGATTACATTGGTAGACATGCGATATTATACGATATAAAAATATTTTAACATTTCAATTTTCATATGGCTACGGAAACTGATTTCAGAAAAAGCTAATGATTTCAGAAAACTGTGCAAAGGTACATTGAAATTGTTTATCTTCGTTGAGAGGGAAGAAATTGTTATGCGACGAATATAAAATAATTTTTAAGTTTTAAGTAGATAATAATTAAATTAATTAGCAAACGGGGTCACTTTAGTTTCTCAGATTTACTTGCTTAAAGACTCTTTGAGCGAACGAGTTTACCCGCGTCGTTTACTCATCTCAATAAAATAATATTTTCTCGTTTGTGTACGAGCTTCTGACCAAGATACCACGGAATTACTCATGCGCCTTTAGGCACACAAAATTGGCGTCGCAGCCTTTGCATATTCAACCTCCACGAAACGCTGCAGTTATTACGTCTGGAGAGTTCTGACGGTACCTGCTTAATGGTGGTCACCGATGGAGGCGTTGATTACAGACTTCGGCAAAGTAACTAACTCGGTCCGAAGCTGATTAGAGAATCCGCCGACGCGGCAACGTGATAGCGACTATTAATGATTTTCGCTCTTCTTGTCGTGCCGTTTCTTTCTTTGCTAAGAATCGAGAAACTTTTTACGGCGATCTCCTCGTCCCCGTCTGGAAATTGTTCGGCGATTTAGTAGCCAACAAAATATTGATAACGCGCGACAAAGCGGCATCGCGACGAAATAATTTCTGATCGGCAGGCGGAAATCCGGCCGAGAATATTTCTCGCAGTGATGCACGCGCGGGAGACGAACGTCGTGCAAACGTTCGAGAGATTGCGGCGATGTGTATGCAAATAAAAGGAGACGAGGGCGAATTCGCGGCATCCGGGGAAATTCGAGTGGAGGCCAATAAGCGCACAGGCAGAGGCGGAGAGTCGGATGTTGCCCGTCACCGCCGCTCCAGTTGCATATTTACGAATTTGATTCCGAGATGTCGAGGCTCGGAGAAGAGTGAAATATTGCGAGGCAATCGTTTTTTCCCCTTTTCTCTTTTCGAGATATATGTATATGCATAAACAACAATGACGAGATCTGAAATGCATGCGAGAAAGTTTTCTCACTGTAAATTTTCCGCTAAACGCAGCCGCTTTCGATTTTTATCTTTTTTTTTGTCGTATATCCTCGCATACATTCCCAAATAATATCACGAATTCAGCAGCTCGGCGCTAAACGCGCAGCGAGAATATACAGGCCTAAGATGCTAAGCGTAAAAATTCTCGAGATGCTGCGTAAGAAGAAAACCGTTTGACGTCGGCGAAATCATGAAATGAGATATGACAACCGCGACATATGTCACGGAGAGAATACACCGTCGGTATCAAGGATAAGAAGACGCACGAAGAAACGGGGTTACGTAAATGTTATCGCGTTCGCGCATTTAACTATCGCGCGAGCTGTTTATTCTCGTTGCGTCCACGCGCGCGCTTGCGATCGCGTATTCGCGATTGAGCGTTCGGGGTATTCGCAAGATCGCCGGGATTGTGTCAAGCCTTTGCAATATAGATGCGGATTTCGGCTGCATTAGGGAGCGAAAATGTGCTCACAGGGAGTTTTAGACGTCCGAACGTGAAAAAAATATTAGACGCCGAGCATATACATCGGTTAACCGACAATAAATCAACGTCAAGCCAGCCGTACCTTCTTACTGTATTCCGCCGATTATTGCCGAGCTAAAGGCCGTTTCGGACGATATTTCACCGTTACATGACAAGCACTTACCTCCGCGATTTCTGCTACGTATCTTTCTGTCAGAACGAGATCACTGCGGAAGGCGATAAATCCAATTAGGCCGCGCGCATTCGCGTCTCTAACGTTCTCCCGTAAAGCTCCATTTTTATGATTTGCAACGAGAATATGCAGACCTAAAATGTTACCCGTAAAAATTCTCGTGATGCTGTAAGGAGAAAAGCATAAAAAGTACACTATTTGATGCCAACGAATAACCTTTTCAAGGAATAACGCGAAATCGTGTTTAAATCAACCTCGTCGTATTTGAGTATTTGTTCCTCGTTAATGGGCGAGATGCTCGAGCAATAAAGGTTAAGCCACTCGTATTTCCGTAGGAACGGCTGCTTCCCGTAGAACGCGCGTGTGGCGAGAATTAATGACAAGTTACTAATTACGTCAAACGACGTAATACCACGACTCGCTTTCACGAGCGAGTGAGTGGAAGTATTGAGCAACGTCTTCTTCTGCAAATAACCAGATAATGGTATAATTCGTATTCGCTCGATTTGCGGCTAGAGATACGTTAGCATTGCTACTCACGCTACATACTAACTAATATCAAGTACGTTGAAGATGATGACGCGATGAAATTAATTGCTGAGTGAAATTGAAATGATTAACGTTACGAGCGAGATCAAAGGATTCTCCAGAAACATTAATCCTAATCGCGTTAACAGTCATAGCTTCCATTATAATTAGATTCATATAGAAAGTTTTTATCAATACAAACATTGAATAATGATTGTTATTTTAATAACAAAGCGTTAATTGTCTCAGAATTATTTATTAGCATTAAAGATCGCAGGAGTTCGATGAAATATTGACAATAATTAAATTGAGTTAATATCAAATAAATTGTATATCTCTTTTTCAACGAAATTTAATTACGTTGTAATTCTAGATAGTTAAAACGCAATTAAAAGGTTTCGGCGTGTCGAATGTCGAAAGTGTAGGATACACAAAATTGTATATGTAAAAAAAAATTAATATGTATTATATATGTAATCAGTTTCGACAATTATCTACGAGCGGAATGGGATCGGAATAATGCCATCGGAGGAACGGTATATATCTAACCGAGCGGAATTCCCCGCATTCGGAATAATTCGCGCATTATAACGCGTGTTGAGGTGCATAACGCGGACGTGTGCAGGTGCAACGTGTGCTTTCGCTCTTCGGCATATCGGTCGGAAACGGCATCACGTGCGCCGGGATAACTCTAGGTATTTCTGAAATTATGCTAATCGGCCGCGCACCAACGATGGCTTATCGGCGGCGACTGATACGGCATACCGCAATTTGTACGTTCGTAACTACGAAAGTACAATTTGCTGCCACCCGCATGTACGGCTGGTACCTGTCGAATCGATAATCGGGCTTCGGCATCGCTTGGCGTTCGAGCAATTGACTGTAACGTTCCTGCTAATTTACTTTCACGATGTACACATTAAAATCTGGCGCGCGAACATACATATATTTTCTTCCTTTTGCTTGTAATGTCATGTCTTCATGTTCAAACCTTTTATGCTTAATTTTACAGATTTAACAAATTTCGATTTAGTATCTATATATTATTCGTTTCTGATGCTTGAGCGTAGTAATTCGCTTAAGTGCGAAATAAACTGTGGTGCTGCTACTTTTGTGTTATTACTACTAAATCATTACATGTGACTAGCCGCGCCAGTCGTGCCTCTCGACAGTTAACAGTCGAAATCTCGTGTCAGTGCAATGATGGTGCACACGCTCGCCGCGTCTAAATAAATTGCAGAATCTTCACAGTCGCGGAAGGTAATCGGCTGCGTGATCTGTCATTGTACCGCATGCGGTGAATACCAGTACGGTGGATACAGGTACAGATATAGTTACCGGTACAGATCGACCAGGATAATGTTGGATAATGAGCGCTCGCACGGGAACAGATCGGATCGAAACCGCTGTAACCTAATTTTCGGTGCCACGAACCCATCTCTGTCCACGCGCCCGCTCCTCTCTCTCTCTTTCTCTCTCTCTCTTGCGCGCGCGCTTCATCGCGAATTGGCGCAATTAAGCGCATCGTGCGAATCCCACGAAGAATTTCATTTCCGGCTTCCAATTAGCATTCAGTGCGGGGGGGAAAATTATATTTTCCGTCTGTCGAAAAAGGCTGAGCGTGCTTAATTACGAACGATTCAGTCCGTTCGTTCTTGATGCGAAATGAGGCCGTTCTGTATCACGGGATTTTCGAGAAAAAAAATAGTACGACAATAATAATGGACGAAAAAAACATGCGTGTTTCATGTGAACATGGCAAGGTTTAATATTTGTGAAAAATGAAGGGACAAATCGCGCCGTCTTTTTTTTCGGGCATCCAGTTCTTGGCCCACGTGTTTGCGCTTGCGGATTTATTGAACGTAAAGGTAGACGATCGGGCGTTCATAACGAAACAATCACGACACGTAATGAGATTTTCGTGGCATTTTGCGGCGTTAATAATGCGCCCGCGAGACGCGCAATGGAATCTGCAAAAAGAGCATTTATTTAACGCGTTTATAAACGTCGATGTTTAAACGCATCGTAAAAGTGTCGTTCGACAGAGACGATTAAACAATGTCTGCGCGGTTTTCCGTAATACACCGTTTATGTAATATGTGGAAGCCTCGCGGTATTGAAAGGCGGCGGAATGAAAAAAAAGCAGTCAATGCTTTCTTTATGTAACACCTCGGGCATAATGTAGTCTCAGCGCGCATGTGCAGATAATTATACAATTGTAAAATCGCAATAAAAGTCCGGGCGTGCGTTTAGTTATTATCAAACGCCGTTCGCTTGCGATACGTTTAAAACGTCACGAGAACTTGCTGCTAAAAGCAACGCCGTGAAATTCAATCTTGGATCTGCAGTTGCTAACGTAGAATACTAATTTTTTTATTTGTTCAAATGTCCATGAAGGTCGGGCAAAAAGACGCTTGAAGGAAGCGATTGCAGTCTGTTGTCATAATATATTAATAATAATTACTATTATTATAATAATTGTGAGTTACGTTAATAGAGAGAGAAAGGGAAAGAAAGAGAAAAACCATAAACGTGTCTCCCGACAAAACTTGGAAGAACACCTTTCACCCACGATTCAATCTAACCATAGTAGGTTAGTTTACATCATTCATTAATTCACATAGCATACCTATTTACGGTTAATTCCACATACACACATTCATTCGTCTATTCTTTCGCTTTTACGCCATATTTTTTCGCGACAGACACGTTTTATTGTGCCGTTTGTTCCTCCATGCTGGCGTCTTAAAACTTCCACACGAAGCAAACTTCCGCAACGTCCTCGAATCGTGTTGTATACGGTTACACATATTCTCACGCGCGTCGCGATGCAAAACATTTTATCGCCGCGTAATCATGTTTCACGATATGTAGCGATTCGTCGCCACTTCCGCCGTGTACTCTACGACGATTTACAATCTAACTTAGTCTGAGATACGATTCCTTAGCATTTGCTACTTTCGCTGGTCGTATCGTACAAACAATACTGATTGTGAGTCGCTAAGAAAAAGTTACCGCAAGAATCGAGGATTTATTTTGAATAAAAAATGTTTAACTTTCGCAATTTCTTGTCATTGAATTGGCACAATTCAATGCTTTTTTTTAAATTACCCCGAAAGACATCGATTAGAAGCCTGCAGTCAGTCTAATGCATAAGAAAAAACAAATTATGAAATTAATGTATTCTATTTCGTTCCTTTCTCTGTCGTTCATATTTTCGAAGATGTTATTAAAAAAATTTTTGCATTTTAGATATGATATACACATCACATGATTCAAAGATTGATTATGAAAAATATACACGTGATTAAATATCTACTTTTTCGATTAGTCGAAAATAAATATTATAATTGATTATTATAGCAATTGTTCGAAATAGATAACAAATTATTTAAAATCAAAGGTAGAATTTGAAACATTACTATAAACATGTTTTCTCGTAGTAAAATTACTTAAAGAAAAAAATCTTTGTCTTCAAGATAAGTTCTTGCAGCAAGTTTCTTATCGAACTCCTCATATTCATTATTGATTTGTGGTCGTTATTGAAATTTATTTCAAAATAACTCTTTACCTTTCTTCCCCTTAATGTACACCAGTGATATCGTCATATTATGCAAGAAAGTTGTATCGCCATACAATTCACATCGCGTACGATGTAGCTTACATACATAGGATGACACGGAGCAAACATGTGACGATAGTCATGTATACGCTTAACGTCGTATTTTATCAATTTTGAAGTCCGCTCGTGAAGATACGTGCGCGCAGCGGCGTGGAAAGGAGGAGAGATGTCTCAAAGGTGCAATGCCACATCGCGATAGCTCATTCGATTTGTATTCATCGACCGTCATGCGTTTACTGTTATTCAAGGCGGTATGCCGCAACGGATCGTGCGCCTCTACGTCGTGCAAATTCGATATTTCAGAACGAATTTCAAATGCGCACTCTACGTAGAGTGTATTGAGAATTAATCAGCGACTTAAGATTACTTTTAAACTTTAAAAACGCGCAAGACTGCTGTTTCTGATAGATTCGTAAAAAAGCAATTTTTCCGCTGGTACAATACAATTCCATGTAAAAATACTTCATATATTTGACATAATTACACCGAAAAAAAATTCTGGTTAAAAACGGACGAATCAGAAAAATCTTGTAGAATTGATCAAATAATAGGGAATTCTGATTATTATAAGTTATAAAATATTAAGCTCTATTATAATAACCAGAATGTTTGATCAATTCTACAAGATTTTTCTAATTCGTCCGTTTTTAACCAGAATTTTTTTTCAGTGTGCACAATTTACGTTTGGTTTATTATTGCTATGAGACACATTTATTATTTAAACATTATCGTCATTTATTGACGGTAATGAGCGCCGTTTATATAATCAACAAAGATATTAGAGCGAGACGCACGAGAGAGAAAGAAATTTCGCGAGCGGAACTTGATCGTGAATACGAGGAGGACGCCATAACTCGTGATTAGACGGTTAATTACACTCGAAGGATGTATTATAGTGCGCCGTTGGCTGAAGGTGTTAAGAAGGAGAAGGAACTAATAGTTTCGCGAGGAATCACATTTCCATGGAATTTCCAACAATTAATTATGTTTCGGCCATTGTCGCGCCAGAGAAATAGATTACGCGCTGATGACTGGTGACTCTATTAATACTCGTACAT
This sequence comes from Tetramorium parvispinum, assembly GCA_011638315.1. Taxonomy (NCBI): domain Eukaryota; kingdom Metazoa; phylum Arthropoda; class Insecta; order Hymenoptera; family Formicidae; genus Tetramorium; species Tetramorium parvispinum. Next base: position 21,827 of record VBVR01001960.1, read on the forward strand.
TTCGAAATTTACCTGCGCTTCACGGAGCATAGATGCTTCAGTAATCGCGGTAACAATTCCATGGCAGCGCGGAGTATTAATTGTTCTCGAGAGAATAATTGGAGATTTTAGAAGTTAGCTCTCATTTTTTAAATTAACACATTTTTGAGACATGACGAGCAGTGAGACTGACCAACAGCCAATGTGGTAGGAAGGAAAAAAGCGCGAATAATCGGCATAAAATCCGAGAGTTTTACGATGCGTTTAATTGCGAATTTGCGAAACGGAGACGCATCGTAATAAAAACGAAAATGAAACATAAAGTCAGAATGTTTTTATTTCAAATTTATGCTATTACAATATTAAAATATCGAAACAAAGGAAATGAGCAAAAAGAAATCTTATATGAATAATAAAACAAAAAATGTTTCAATTTAATAAAATTGTAAACACTGAAAGAAATAATTTACGAGTCTCATATGTCGATCTGGAATTAAAATAAACTATTGTTCATGCAAATTGTTCTACAATTTGCAGTATACGATTTACGATAATGCCTTGCGGCGCTTTCTGTCATCAGTAAACAAATGTGCCTGTAAACAGCGATGTTTTTTTACAAACATCGTCAAAGTTTTCTTCAGGCGTCACGGGAAACGCGCGGAAAGCACGGTCTATGCGCAGAGATTACGCTCCTATTGCGTATTGATATTGTGCGACCAAATATCGATAGTGCATTCCCGTTTCCCGGAAATATTTCTCCCGGCAGTGATCGACGACAAAAATATCGGGGACGAAGATAAAAGCACGCACGGGAAAACGCGTGGAAGCGCAGGCAGTTTCGCTGGCGCGATATTTACGATGCTGCAAGCGAACCTGACGAGCGCGTACGTCGACCCGCGTCGTTAGTTCACACGGCTGACTTTCCGAACGGAATCTATACAAAATGTACCGCTTCTCTATGTTGCAAGAAAGAACAGTTTTATTCAGAATGTAGGCAAATAACAGAAATAATCCGGCGAGTTTGCAATACAAATGATTATGAAGGTAATAAATGAGAGATCACTTTGTCGTGTTATTTTTGCGAGATAAAACAAAGGATTTTTTAGGATTTACGTATATTTTATTTTAAAGCAGAAAATATGTAAATAATTTTACAGTTCGCGAAATTATCTTCGCTATTCTTCTCTCACTTCTTGCACAGCATTAATATACACTGCGAAATAATAATAACGCTATAAAATAAACGATACTCCCGAAATTCGCTTGCCAGAAGCAAGCGCCACCAAGGATGTAATTAGGATGTAAATCGCATCATCACTACAATAGTTTATAGAGGATTAAATTTAACTCTCCGGGTATATGAAATTCTCGTTGAAAGTGGAGGAATTTTCGACTTCCTGTAACGACGTACTTTCGCGATACACTTGCGCTATATCGCCCGGCGATGAAACACGTAAACTTAATTTAACGTATCCTACATTACGAGCGGCGAGAGCTCTTTCCATAAAATACATTGAACGTTGAGCGTGGTAGATATTCCAAATTCAACCGAGCGCGCCGCATAATTGCGAATTATAATTAGGCGGATCACTCCGGGCGCGCAATCGTGCGCTTTTGTGTAACTCGAGGCCGGGGTGGGTTCGAGGGCAGAGAGGGGCAGGGAGGCGCGGGGGACGCAATTATTTGTCGACGCGATCGTTTCGACTGTGCGCGCCGGCGAGCGAGTTGCACGTTGCAACGACCGATACTTACGCGATGTATTTGCTAATTACACGCATTGCGCTTTCATCATTCGTCACGTTCGCCGACCGATTGAATTATTTTCGATACGTACATACGCGGTTGACCGTGCTTATCCAGTTTGTGCTCGTGTCGCAAACACGCCGTCGTTTAGCGTCACATTATAAATCGGGCAGTGTCTCGCTTTTACTCTCTTCCTCTTCCTCTTTTTTTCCTTTAGCGGTGATGTCACAAGCCCTCCCTAAGTTCGCCGTGTCGCTGAGCGCCTCTAATTAAGTTTAATGCTACTTTTAAATATCTTTGATGCTATATACTTACAATTGACGACAGTTTTAATACTACTTACCGTTACCTTTTAACTGGAAATTGAAGGGAAAATGTCATAAAACGAAATGGAAAGGCTAACGCTGAATGTAAATATAAGGGCTCCGGCTTCGTAAATCGATTTGTTATATTTTCAATTAGCATCGGGGATTCCTCCGAGAAGCTATTTCCATCAGAAACTTCGTTATTCCTCGGAAGTGAATAAGAACTGCCAAGTATTTGCGTAACGCGAAAATCTATTTAAAGGCAACCGCACGTAGTTTACGTTTTTCATGTACAGAGTCAACATTAGTAAAGTGCTGCCGGTTGCGAGTGACATGCGTTATCGCCGAATGCATAATGGTATTTCGTGCGTACGCATTTGGGTAAATGGCGCGCGGATGTGCGAGACATCCAGTCGCCGGATTTGCGTCCGCGTAACGTCACAGCGTTGATTCGCGACATTATTAATTTTCGTCTCGACCTTTCGTGTCGCTTTATTCATCCGTTAGAGCACGCGCGAAAAAATCGCACGGTATAAACGTCAAAGGACGGCAAAAAAACTGATTTGGATCATATTTGCGTATTTAAGCGTATACAAATATCCTCAAGCGGATATTTTCTACCATGATTATTATTAATATGCAAGTAAAAGCTTATAGGTAATCCACAAAGGATTTTTTTCTCCTTTTGTTTTGCGCGGAAGGATCGAGAGGGATGGTTTTCATAAAGTTATCGTGTATATACGAAATGTCGACTTTATATTATTTATATTAACATTTCCAAGTAATTTCTGAGAAAATAGGACATATGTAATTTGAAAAAAAAAACTGCATTTGCCGCTTTTCACGTTTCTTACAACGAAATGTTATTTCTACGATCTCATTTCAAGCGTAGAAACTTCATCCGACTTTAAAATCAGAAATAGCATTATACGATTCTCTCAATTTTTTACGTTTCTGCAAATTTAGTATAATTTGCACAATATTCTATAAAACTAAAACACATTTTTATAAATCGCATCATCTTAAAATATGTTTATTATCAGAAGACATTTATATTTTACAAAAATCTTAAGACACAACAGTGACTTGAACAAATAAGAAAGACTTAATGGACGTTGAAAAATTTGACAAGAATGAACATAGGAAATGTTTTCCTTTGACACAATAACAATTGTACCGAGATCTTTCACTCTTTAAGAAGTAAGACTTTCGGAATCCAATACTTATATGTAACAATTTAGTAATTTAGTAGTTTAGAAAGATGATAAATTATATACGTTCTCTTACAGTAATTCAATTTTATGGTTTTAAATATATAATTAAATATCGAGAAAAAGTCTTCGAATCGGAGTTATAAATCAGAAACAAAATTATTGTTGCTATGCGGAATCGGAAGTTTGGTATTTACAGTTGTTCGCATGTAACGCTAGCAAATCGTGGAAAAATTCCTATTGATTTGCATCCTTGTGAGCTGAAATAATGTCTAGTTATGACTCTCACTTAAACGCTTCCTTTAATAGTTAGTCAAAGGTCAGGACCTATATGCACGTCAGGAATAGTCTTAATCGAGGGAACACGCGACCCGCTGCACGCGATTTCGTGATCTTTTCGTAAACACTCCAATATACAAAAGCAGGTGAGCGGAAAGATTTCCACTTCCTTTTAAATAAATGCTTAAATAAAATATTTTAAATAAAAGTTACTTCAGTAAAGTTTTCTCTATATTTAGAAGCTTTTATAATTTTATCCAATATAGGTATATGATTAATGCACGAGATGATGCAAAATTACTAATTAAATTGAATGAATTAAAAATTGTGTTTACGCTTGAGATAAATTTATAAATTTATACATTAATCATCTCATTAAATGTTCAGTTCAATGATTTTAAACGTTATGATTTTAAAATTGAAGCAAGGAGAGTAATTTAGTCAAGAACTTTTTTTGAGAAGGCTTTTGAGAAGGGACACCGAGAAAAATGTTTTGCATTATGAACCAAAAGTTTTGTTGATATATACCCAAGAAAATTATTCAGTTGCTATAAACAAATATGTTATTTGCTTATATCTTGTTAAATCGTTTTGGTTTAGGGCACAAAACAGAACTGTTTAGAGAACAAAACTGT